>CM030363.1:1806910-2027313 GCA_017893485.1 Hemerocallis citrina
TAAAATAAATTACAAAGAAAGCTATCAAATGGCTCACAATCAATCCCCTCCAAAATCAAAGGCCCATATCAAACCTCACAAAACACATTTTCCCTCCCAAACTCAAATTCAAATCTCCCACCCAAAACAACTCCTATATTTATTTAATCATTTTTTTTTTCTCTCTCTCTCTCCTTTCCTCCTCTATTCAAAAAATTAAGAATTTTTTTTTAAAAAAATTTAAAAATAAAAAATTTAAAAACTAAAAAAAAATTAAAAATAATTCAAAAAAATCATATAATATGTTTTTTGCTCTATGTTTGTTACTTTAATTAATTTGTTGGACCTCCAAAACTATTTTATATGATCAAATAAGGTGCACCGTGCCGAAAACGTGCCGTAGGCACGTGTCAACGGGCAAACCTAGTCATAAAATAAAATGTAATATCGGTATACTGATTTAAATTTTATTGTTGTGTAGGTCTCAACTAATCCTACTGCTTTACCAAATGAAGCGGGACCTTCTTCATCAATCCCTACTTCATCAGCCCCTGCTTCATCAGCCTATGTTCCTCCTGGAGGTCCAGGTTCCCTCGATCCTACACTGCTTACTCTCCAATCGCAACACCGTTCGAAGGCCGTGTGGGAAGGTGAATCTAAGGAGTGTACATTTAGGGAGGATCATCCACTTCCTATGCACCCACGAATTCACGAGATTCTACGGGACTGCGGCTTATATGGTATTGGACTGGTGAGCTCGATTAAATGTGATCGTCCTCTTCTTACCGCACTTTTTGAGAGATGGCAGCCTGAAACCCCATACCGTCCACCTACCGATTGGGGAGATGACCGTAAAACTACAGGACGTCTCCGTACTCACGGGTCTTCCAGTCGATGGACAGACAGTGACCGGTACGATGGACTTCGAGCCGATATATCTTGTGGAACAATACCTTGGTGTTTAAGTCGAAATGGGGGCAGTAAATGGAAAGTTCATTTGCTTGAAGTGGTTGAAGGAGACTTTTAAGAATAGGTTGAATAAAGATTCCACTGAGGTCGAAATTGGGTGCTATTGTAGGGCGTACATCTTGACACTATTTTGCAGTGTGATGATCCTGAATTCGACTGGTCATTCGATATCGTTGATGTATCTGCCATTGGTTGCCGATCTGCAAAGAGTCGGAGTATACAGTTGGGGTAGTGCCGCATTGGCGTTTCTGTACAGGAGTTTGTGCAATTGCAGTCTTGGTTCGGTGCAGATGAATAGACCAATGATCTTGCTTCAAGTTTGGAGTTGGGAGCGTATTCATGTTGGTCGGCTCGTAGTGCGTAGGCAATCACCCAATTGGATGCATGTCCCCGAGGACCAACACATGTTACCTTTACTAGGTGTTTACTGGTCTTGCAATCTCACATGGAAGACCAACCCCAACAGATGCCTGACGTACTTTCGAGATGAATTGGATAGATTGGCAGATGATTGCGTCGTGTGGCAGCCCTACATGGAGGCGTGTTTGGGTCGACTACCGTCTATTTGCTTGTATAGGCGCGAGCTGTGGCTAACAAAGGCACTTATAATCAACTTTGGCACATTCGAATTCTACTTCGCTTATAGAGTGCTACGTCAGTTTGGTCTGCTTCAAAGTATTCTTGTTGTTGAACCGTTCAATGCCGATATGCATTCTATTACTGGAAATGGGTCGACAACCCGGTCACAATTGGGCCGCATGCTTTGCATCATAAGTTGAGAGATGGAATGCGCACCGGTTCGACGAAATCATTGGTAACATTCCTCCGTTCGATGCAAGCCTCACACTCGCTGTCTCAAAAGCGATGGGATTTTTCCCAAACTCGTTTTTTGAGACAGCGAGTGTCAGTTTGTGAATTTTAAAAAAAAAGTATATCAGTTTGTGAATTTTTAAAAGAAGTATGTCAATTTGGGAAAAAAATTCAAAAGGAGGATCATTTTGGGGAAACAATCTCCTACTTTTTTGTAAGTGGGAGATTAAAATTTGAGTAATGCTACATTCACTACCAATTTCATTACATTTCTCTTCACTATCTTAGGTAACACACTCCAATAGGTAGGGGAAAGATAAAGTAGATGGGGGAATTCTCCAATAGAAGTATGTCACCTAAAGTAGTAAAAAAAATGATAATGAAATTGGTAGTGGCTGAAGCATTACTCTTAAAATTTAGACCCGCGGTTAGATTATGCATTAATGGTCATCAGCAGTGCGACTATAGTTAGAAATGGTACCATCAGCAGTGTGACTATAGTTAGAAATGGTTCCAGAAAGACTGCGACAGTGAAATATTGATTGGCCCAAGTAAACCGAAGTAGCTCCATACACACGACGACTATAGTGATACTAGACGATGTCAAATGTTAAGCTTCTAAAATATCATACATCAAGTATATTGATGAAAGAGTTGTAAATACATAAGATTTTTATTACTATTGTAGCACTTTGAGATATTGACTCAAAGAGAACATGAATAGTTTGGAATCCAATAAATTTGAATATGTAAGTTATGTAAGTTAAATTATGCAATAAACCAACTTCTGATGAAAGAAAATTTGAACTCTTGAAAGCTAGTTACTCTATCGTAAATCAAGTCCGCAGAGTTGGGTGGGCATCGGTCGGTATCCGACCTAATATGGATCGTCAACCACCGATTCAAAAAAGATCTGTTTTTTAATTTTCTCATCCGCAACCAATCTGAATCTTAATCGGACCAGTTTCCATCCAAGCCGATTAAGCTCGGTTTGGATTGAATTGGATGGTCGGTTTAGTGTGCTACTTTTCACATTCAACATCATTCATAATTTTATTGAAATTTATAAGACCAACTTCAATCAAACTTAAGAAACAACATGACATTTGTTATTCAGAAATGAATTTTAAATGGCGATTCATAAAACCAAAAGTTGTTAATGATTTTTGCACTGATTGTTTGTGATGATGACGTTTAAATGGGTGAGATAAACTGTTTTTTCACTTGCATACTTCTGTAATTTTAGTTTATTATCATAAAAGAAACATCAATAATCATAGCTAATTGAATTTTAGGTACAATAAAAAAAGATTTTGAAAACATTTTCTGCTTAACTTGATTAAAATAACTATTGAATGTTACATCAACTTCATGATTCTATTAAGCTGGGCCACACTGTAAACCAAGCATTTCTCAATAGCATAACACACAGGATTATCAAAACATAGGTAGAACAACTGGTCGGTTTGTATTAAAGAAATTAAATAAGACTGTTTGTATCTCCAAGAAAATGTAAAAAGACTATTTGTATATTCAAGAAATTAAAGGAGAACTATATTTTTTTATGGATTTATGCATAGAGGTACAGTCGGTTCGGTTTCATCGGTTATTTGAAAGCCTTATCCAACAACCGAACCGTTCCAGTTGGTTATTGAAGATCAAGAACCGGGCCAAGCCAAATTCCCAATTTGTTCGGTTAAAAATCGATCGGTTCGGATTGGATTGATTCAGATTTGTCAGTTTGGATAATAGTTGTCGAGTAATGAATTTCACAAACAATAATTAACTACACTATTGAATTTTATACCATAATTAAATTGGTGCTTACTACAACCGTGTTTCTATTTTACTTTCTCCTTCTATAGTTTTATCTACCCGAGTTCAGTTTTCTTACCAATTGGAATGATAACATTAAACATGATATTAATCTTAGTTCACCAATGAACTACTAAATCAAAAACGTTTAAGAGTGCTCTTATGTAAAAGAGAACAAATAACAATAAAAAAGTTATGAATAGAGCTGTAAATCGGACCAGACGGGATTGGACAACCATACGTTCAACCTCGGACCGAAATTATACTCGGACGGGCTTATGTCCTGCTCGGTCTGGGTCGGACAAAATTTTTATAGTCCGGACTCGGTTCGGTAAAGTATCGGATGGACTTATGTCCGGCTCGAGTTCGGTAAAGAATCGGACCGAATAATTTGTTCAGAATCGATTCGTATAACAATTCGGACAGTCCACGATCGGACTATTTCTCGATCTGAACTCGGATGGACAACGCCCCTAGTTATGAACGGACGAAAAAATATATAGAAGTTAAGATTTGGAGTGAAGATTTAAAAAATAAATAAATAAATAAATCTTAAAATTCTCAGAAGCCATTTTTGCTTTTGAAAGAAGGTGGTGAGGGCCCATTCTAAATTTGCTCCCAAAAAGTTGAACAGTGGCTGTGGAAAATTTGATTGGTAAAATGATGGGGACTTTTAATTTGATGGAGAGGATAAGAGGATTTGTGTTGATAAAGAATTAAAGGCACATCAACCTCAAATAATTGACATTTCAAGCCCTTTGTTCTGTTCCTGCATCAACATGTGTATTGTTTTTATGCAAGGAAGAAAATTCATTTAAAGTAATTTACACGTGTAATGTACGTCTTAATAAAAATAATTGACTTAGTCTGATATCGAATATGAGACATCTTTTATTTTAGTTATATACTTGTTATATATGTAAATTGGCATATTTACAAACGACAACTCCATCTCTTCCATTATGATATTAGAGAATAAAGATTAGAGATGTTTTTATTTTCTTTTCCATTTGGATAATATAGTCCACAATGTAATGTTCGTTAAAAAAATTGAAATAGTAATGAATTAATGAACGACGAGATGGAAATAGGGAAGAAGAGAAGAATGTGCGCATCGAAAGAGAGGGAGGGAGGGTTTTCCTTATTTCCCCTTTATCAAATTTATGATAAACATTTAGTTTTTTAAACAAAAAATTGAAAATTATACTTTGTTTGTTTGTCTTGTGTATTCTTGATGAACTAGTATTTGTTAGGATTTGCGGAAGCTCTGACATAGATTGTTAGAAATTCTATGTATCGGACCATGATGTGTCTTCGATGCAATCAATACAAACCACCAAGCAAATTGAAGACCACACCAAATACATGAAAGCACACAATTTTGTTCCAGTTGGGACAAGCTCTAATCTGGGGGAGAAAAAATTAAGATATTATTCAGCTAGAGACAATACAATATTTACAACTCTCACCAGGACCCTCTTTCAAGCCTCACCATAAGATACTAGCTGTTTACAATTTTGAAAACTCTCAAACTCTCTTCAGTGAAGTACTCTCTCTCTCTCTCTCTCGCTCTGCTTTCAATGGAGACAAACTTAATAGTATATAGAGATATAAAGAAACCCTAGTTTGATAACTTGATACAATAACTGTCTGATATTCATGAAGAGATAATCATGCGATGAGAGTCATACAATCTAATTTGGAAAAGAATCGGACTTCAAACAAATCCTCAAGACCTGCACCTGAATACTCACATAACTGCAATCAGCATCGACGAGGTCGATTGCGTTTGGCTAAATCGAAACCCGAGGGTCTGGGCGATCGACCGCCAAATCCTTATGACTGCTGCTGTTGCTGCTTCTTATCTTTCATCCAGTCGTCGCTACGACCTCCTTCGCTTTATTGTCTTTGTATTGAATTTAGTATGCAAGAAATAAATCCAACAATATTAATACAGAGATTAGGAGGCTCTGGTTGGAAGATAATAAGCCTTTTGACATATTTTCATTTGTTCTTAAAATAAAAAAAGACATATTTTCATCTGTAAAGAGGTGTGAAAACAAAGATAAGAGCATCCACTATCGTTTGCCAAATTTGCAAAATATGCATTTTTTTAGCAAACGGCACTCACACTATCGTTCGCTATATATGCATATTTGGCAATGGAAGTGAACATTGGACTTCTAAATATAGCAGCGCAATTTAGCAATTACTAAATATAGAAGACAGATGATCTTATTTCATCTTATTAAATTTTCTTATTTTAATATGGACGAATTAAGGATTTTCTTCCATCTTATTAAATTTTATTATTTTAATATGGACGGACGAAATATCATCTTCCGTTTATCAACTTATCTAAAACAAATTTTCCAAAAATTATGAAATTGCCATTTAAAAAACAAAATTAAAAATCTCGGGCTGAAGATCTTCCTCCGTCTATCCTCTTTTTAAAAAAGAAATTTTAAAAATGGCATTTTCGTTTAATAAAAATAATCCGGAAGATCTTCCGTCTTATTTTTATTAATTTTTTTTTTTTTTTTGCAATTCTGGCACAAACGATAGCAACGCTATCTCGTCATTGTTTCTTGCCAAATACCAAATATACATATTTTAGCAGCACCAATAGTGGATGCTCTAAATGGCTAATCTTTAAATTGGAAAACAATGGGTCCCAAGGTCCAAGTGAATTGACTTATTGAAGCTATCGAGAGAATACCAAATGCTGACGGTGACATAGGTTACCTTTCTACAAATATAGGAGTTAAATGCAGATCGACATGCATCCAGAGAAAACATAAATTTTTTGCTATTTCATCTTGTGAGCATAAGTTATAACCATCTATATAATAAAACACAAAGAAAAACTATCAAGTGGCTCTCATTCAATAGTAAGGAAATCAATGGTCTAGATCTAAACTCCCAAAAGACATTCCCCCCCCCCCCCCCCCCCCACACACACAACAACTCCTTTATTTATTTTATTATCTCTCTCTCTCTCTCTCTCTCTCTCTTTCTATACTTATGAAAACACGGACTTTTATATCCCCATTTATAATTATTTTTCAAGATATACTAATGAAAATATGGACTTTTATTTACAACTAATTATTGTCATGGTATTCAAACTTGAGCTACATAATTGTTGATTTACTGTTTACAAGGCTTTTCATATATTGTATCGTTCTGAAAAGGTGTCGTAGGCACGTGCCCACGGGCAAATCTAGTATGTTAATAACCACGCATCCTACTAAAAGACATCAAACAAAAATACATGAACAATATCCCAAATTCCCAAAAGGTATTTACACACTACACTATAAAAAAAAAAAAAGTCAAAATCGTATTGATCACAAACAACAATATCATCAGGGCCGGTCTTCATAATTTGAAAACCCGATGCGAACAAAAAGTTTTGAGGTTATTCTTTTAGTAATTGAAATACATTAATATATAAAAATAATTTACTTGTCCAAAATTACCACATAAATATAGTCATATATAAATACTTAACTGGTATGAAGCTTTAAAATAGTTTCAAAGATTCAAAAAATTATCATACAATCATTATAATAAATGACCACAAATATATCTACCAGTTCCAAAGTATCTTGACCTCCAAAAATATTTACAACTACAAAACAAAATAACAACAAAATAAAAAATATCAATCATTATTTAAAATAACTTATTCTAGCAGTTTGAAAAACAAATTTATCAATATTGTTTTTCAAATTTTTTTTTTTTCAACAAATCATTTTCAATTCATTTAATTTCTTTTGTGACATAGTCTACAATAACTGGTCTATACATTGCTCTCCCATCACCTTACACTTCAACACCACCAATCTCATTTTGATGGAGGAGCATCTTTTTCTACAGCTGTAGATGTTTTAATTAATTCACAGTAACATTTTAATGGAACATATTTTAATCATAGGAGGTAAGCTCACCTGAGGTGATGGGAACCCAGCTCCAAATGATTGGTGGTAGGCGGCATTGCACGCTTGCAAACTATTTAGTAACAAGGACAACAGATGGACAATTATCAGCCGTACGATCTATATACAACCAACGGTTAAGATCCGTGAACCTCAGCAATTTTTCTCCTAAAATAAGCATCATTTTCAAACTATATCTCCAAGAGAATTTTCACTAAATTATTTCAATACCTAGTTTCTTTTGCAGTTGCCAATTGTGACTTATGTTATGAACAAAATATCCTGTTGCTTAACAAATATATCTATGTTCAGAGCATCTGTAGTCGTCTGCTAAATGCCGAAAATATGGAAAAAATGAAAAAAAAAGTCGCTGTAGTTGTCTGTCAAATACCCAAAATTTGGGTGTCGCATAAACAGGAGCGTGCCAAATATGAAAGACGGTTTGGCAAAAGCCAAATTATAGCCGGACGAAAGATAATCTTTTGTCTGAAACGTGGGACGAAAAACAAAACACCATCGCTTTAATTTCGTACACAATAAATTCGACAGACGGAGGATAATATACCGTCCGATTAATTAAATTTAAAATTAAAAAAAAATTGACGGACGGTACATAATGTACCGTCCAAGACCAATTTACAAAAGGCCAAATTGCCTATGACGAAAAATTATCTTCCGTTCAAGGCATTTGGCAGGTTTCAATTTTTTTTTCTTTTTTTTTTTTCGGCCCATTTGTGGATTCTTTTAACTGTATTTTTTTTTTTGTCCTTTGTCCCTCACTTCAATGCATTTATATATATATATATATATATATATATAATATATTTTGAGACGAAAAATAATTTTTTGTCTGACCCATATTTTGAATTTTGACAATTACAATGCAAATTTATTTTATCTAATTCTATTTGTCAAATATCCAAAATATGACTAAAGACGACTACAGATGCTCTCACATGGGCCAGTAGAATTAGTTTGATGAAAAGCTCATCGCCAAATATAGTTTAAATTTTAAAAATGGGACCTTTTTTGGTAAAAATTTCGCATTCGGGACCACAGTACGTAGTATACGTCAAACAGCAGGAGGCGGGTCCCGCCAATCAGCAAGGAAGTGGTGGGGTCCACTGTACAGAGCCATCCTTTCCCTGCTCGTGTGGGGCCCAAGTGCTGATGTGGAAAGAGTGTGTGTGGGTTACCACGTGCCAACTATTGCTCTCTTTTTTGTCCTGTGTTTTGGGTGTGGGACCCACTCAAATAGTGGACTTTAAATTTCTGTGTCGTTGACTGCAATTTCAGTTTTTTCCGGACTAATTAATTTATTTTTCAGTTTTATTTGTTTCTTTCTTTTCTTTGTAAATAATGATGCAGCCAAAAACTTACAAATTTTTTTTCATTAAAAAAATGGTGCAGGTGTTAATTAAATTCCTGATATATTATTTACTAACGAATAGATTGACCAGTAGATGCTAATGGTGCTCGTTTTTTTCTTCTTTGTGAGTTTGATTAGTAGTAAATACTATATTATAGCTTGATTAGCGCGACAAATCCTTTTTAAAAAAAAAATAATAAGGACTGCGATCATCAGTTTCATTAATGAGAATTAACGAACCAAATAGTACAAAATATTACAACCCTTTAGAATCCAATGTAGAACATCGAACGAAAGAGAAGATACAAGGAATGAATCACAATAGGACAACCTTCTAACAAAAAGCTTACAACTCTTATAAGAAGCAAGAGATGTAAGCAACAAACATTTCCACAATCAACTTTAGTCATCTTCTTCCGTGCGGAGCCTCTTACTCACCCCCAAAATGATCTGCTCATATATTTATTAGAACCACAATTTTATAACATGGTGTTAAAATTGCAATTAATATTACGGAAACATGCATCATTTCTATCAAGCCATAAAACCTGTAAATAGTTGCTAGAGTAATATCCTACATCCCCCTACTCTCTTTCCTAATGTGTGTACCCCCTCCAGCTACCCCAAACCTCGTTAATATATGTTGGAGTCACAACCAGACCAAACCCCAACCCAAAAATTTTTCATGTTAGTTTCGCCTTAGGGCAGTCAATGAAAATGTGATTAACGTCCTCCTCCCCTACGAGACATCTCTGACAAGCCACATCAATCGGAACATTACGTCACTTAATGTTAATTTTTGAAAGTATGGCGTTATTCATCACTAGCCACATGAAAGCTTTCACTTTTGGCGGGCTACTACTTCCAAATGATATTAGCTTAATGATTTCTCATCCCACCGTCATTTAAAAATCGATACATGGAGCTAACAGAGTATATCCTGCTGGAATCCAACATCCATTCTCTAACATCTCTATCATCGTTGGAGAATTGGATCCCCTCTATTACCAACATTTTGAGTCTATGAAGCTGATCTTGGTTCACTCTGGCTCAGTTACTGCCGAAGTCAATCTTATAGCCTTCATCTTTGCAAACATCTGACACCATCACGTTGACATTCATCATTAGTTCTGCTAGTTTTGGAAAATGAGATAGTAGTGTATAATCTCCGCACATTTGTCCTTCCAAAACCTGGTATCTTTACGAGAGAGCGAAGGTATGCAAACCCAAGCATAAATCTATTGATACCTGCATTCCGGTTAACACACAGAGAATTCTTGGAAAGACAGTAGATAGTCACAACATTAACAGCAATGCAATACGTTTTTTTATTGAGAGTCAAACAACATTGCGTGTATCACAAGTGCTTTCTTTCAGAAAGTGTTTCAAATTACATTTCAGAAAAGAAACAAGGAGCATTATATAGGAAATATGTACTGATAAACATGAAAAAGGAAAAGCTCTGTAGAGAAGGGCAATGATCTCATTATGCGCCGTCAATTGGGCATATGAAGAGGGTGGTTTTTAAGGAAACGGCGGCTTGATTCTGGTCATTGGAGGGATTGGTTAAGCAGTAGACTGATATGTAGTGGTTTGACACATGTGATGTATGCAATATTAGGAGAGATTGGCATGCGGAGTTTATGTTCCGTGGTTGTGTTGGCTGGTTTCCGGTTATGCAACCTTTTTGTCTCATTTGTAATTATTCTATTTTTTGGGTGGAGAGGCTATCTTGAATGGGATGAGTTCACTTTTTTGTTGGGTAATGAGTCTCACAGCCCACATGCTGGGATCCATGAACATCATTATCTTTCGATTGGTTGTCTGTTTGGTTAAAAGCTTTTTAATGAAACGCGGGAGATTTTTTACCCACCATTTACAATAATTTTTTTTTAAAAAATAAAGATGTATGTAATATTAGGATGGAATGGTTCTGACACCACCATCACCCTGGCAACCGCCGGTGCCGCAACCACCATTGTCTCCACCATAACTACCACCAAAGAGACAAATGAAGGATTCTGGAATCCTTCCATTCCCGCATTAATCCCACATTTTGCATCTGAAACGTCTCGTATGGTGTTTGCATCTGAAACGTCTCATTATATTCAATTCCGACATAAATAAACAGCGAAGGATATTATAGTTTAAGAATTTGATACGTACCAGGAAGCAAAAGAATGAACACAACAGATTTTTAAATCTGGATCACTGGAAAAATAATAAGTCCATCAACGAAGACCTGCAAAACAAGAGAAAAGACATTAAGCTTGGATGTGAGCATTACACAAACACGTACCTTATATAATTCTTATACGAGAAGGGATAGAAACCTTAAATTGCATAAACTGATCTATGTTGGGGTATGTGGATCCAAATACACGATATTGAGGTCGAAGAAGACAGACGAGAAGAAGAGTTGAAGATGGAGCAAGCAGTTCAGAGAAGCCAGAAGTTGCAAGCAGGTTGCAATCGACCACACTTGGACAGTCGACCGCACAAGTACATGTCACTGTACGGTCGACCGTCTCGCTCTCTGATTGGACCCTGTAGACTTGAAGGAATGACCGGTCGACCGCGCAGTCGACCGACTCACTCTCTGTTGCACAGTCGAAGGCATGAACCGGTCGACCGTCCAAGTGTTGCGGTCGACCGTAGCGGCGCTGATTGATGAGCGGCTGAGATTAGAAGTTATGAAAACCTATATATATTGTATTGTGTACGATTTTAGGGTTATGAAAAAAAAAGAAAGGAGAAAAGAAAAGAAAAAAAGATCTATCAGCCGTCAAAAACAGAGAGAGATGAAGATAAAGAGAAACCCTACACCTTGGTGGTGATTTCTTGAGAGATTTGTAAACTTGTTCTTCATATTTCCAGTGAAAATTATAGGAGTGCCTTTGCGCGGAGAAATAACTATTGCATTGGGTGAACCTCAAAAAAATCTCGTGTGTTCTTATGTGTTGCTTTTGGTTGTCCTTTGTTCTCTTGTTTTTTATTTTATCATTTTTGCATCTCGTTGGTGAGTCATTCCGCAGTTAAAACTCTTAACAGTCTATTCCCTCAAACTTCTGGTTTTGAAATAGAAGCACTGAGTACACATGTAGTAGAAAATAATTATAAAGTTTTTAAATCTAATCAGCATATTTACGTATGTTGACACTCACTCACGCTCCATTTGTGATCACTTGGGATCGTTAGTAAGTGTTGTAAAAACCAAAGATTCAAAATATTCAAAATAAAATAGCAAATTTAAGCAATTGGTTTTTTATTTGAAGAAACAAGGAGATAAGTCACGCTCACCAGGGGAAGGAGTCACGCTCACCAGGCTAGCTGGATCCTCGGAATAATCTAGAGGCCATCTTTTGATGTTGATAACTTTTGAAAACAATAGCAATACTTTAAAATTGCAGACAACATTTAAATAAAATGGGTAGTGCAATCTATGAGGGACGATTACTTGAACTAGATGGTCGCACAGAAACTAAATCAGTACGTTTCAGATTTGTGCAGGAACCCATGTCCATTTTTTACAGTACCCGGGCACCTGTGCGAAGCCCCTTAGACATCTTTCGAAGCACCCAAAGGCAGACACAACACATCGCTTTCAGGAAATGTCCTAGTATTTGTACGTATATTATTAGTATTCATGTTCACAGGATTTGACAAAAAAATTGTGCTGACTGTCAACTGCCTAATGCAACCCTCCTCCTCCTTACATAATTTGTAAACTGACAAAAATTTTGCATCTGTATCTGTTAGAATATAAATATTAAAACCCTCACCCTTACCACAACTTCGAAGTTTTAGTCCATCGGTACGGTCATTAATATGGTATCAGAGCAACCCAGGTTCGAACTCACCTGCTGCGCAATTTAAATGCGGATTAAAAATACCGCTGCGTATAGTCCAGGTCTTGGCCCAAAAAGATTCCACTCAACCTGCGGGGACGTGTTAGAATATAAATATTAAAACCGATATAAATATTAAAATCCTCACCCTTACCACAACTTCGAAGTTTTGGTTAGGGTGAGGGTTTTAATATTTATATTCTAACAGTATCTCCACACAACCGTTCCATTCCAGGCTTCCTGCTGTAAATCAATCAATCAATGCAATGCAGAACGAGAAGAAAAAAATTGCAATCACCCGAAAATGCGCAAACCAAGTATGAGAAAAAATCTGCCTTCTTCTTGCTCAAAAGCTATACAAAGAAAAGAAAGAACCGATAGAAGATGCGATTATAACAAAATAACTGAAAGTTTCAAGAGACCATAACATTAACAGAAAAGACGAAAACTATTCAGTCCCAAAAGAAAAAGAACCGAAAGAAGAAGCGATTACAACAAAAGCTGCAATAAGTGAAATGCAAGAGGAAAAAGTCACAAACCTGTCACCAAACAGTTACAGCAAACCACACAAATCTAAAAGTTCCTTCCACTATCTATATAATAAAACACAATACAAAGCTATCAAGTGGTTCACATTCAATTGGAACAAAATTAACGGTTCAGATTTACTCTCCCAAAATATGTTTTCGTTCCAAAATTTTTTTCCCCCAAAACCAATATAATAAAACACAAGGCAAAGCTATCAAGTGGTTTACATTCAATTGGAACAAAATTAACGGTTCAGATTCACTCACCCAAAATATATTTTCGTTCAAAAAAGTTTTCCCCCAATACCAAATCCCCCCCCCCCCCCTCCCCCAAAAAAAAACTAAAAAAACTCATTACTTTATTACTATATCTCTCTTCTCTCTTCATTTTTTCATATTTCTCTCTTTTTCTCTGTCGCTCTCTCAATCTTTCTTTATTTACTTCGAAATTTAGATTTTCAAATTACAAGTTTGTAAATTTTCAGAATTTTTATGTTTTAATTTATTGCTCATGTTACATTGAAAAATAGCAAATATCTCTTCAACAGTTAAATTTTATCATTATTCACCCTCCAAGTTCTAAGAAGTTGGATTTTACACCCCCATTTATAATTATTTTTCAATATATACTAATGAAAACATGGACTTTTATTTACATATAATTATTGTCATACTATTCAAAAACTAGAGCTACATAATTGATGTTTCACTGTTTAAAGGGCTTTTATTGTTGTATTGTTCCGAAGACGTGGGCAAATCTAGTTTTATAACAAAATCAATACATTTGCAAGTGATCATTACAGCCATCAGTAACAAAAGATTCCTTTTTTAAATTTTCAGAAAATACTTATGTTCATTACCTTTTGAACATGAGATTAGCTATTCCTACATTCCTATAGCCTTCACAACTGCCATTTTGTATAGTTTGCAAAGTTTCAATTCTACTTATTTTTATTTATAACTTTTATAACCAACTTCGGACTTGTTTGCTTCACTGCCTTCAGCTTCCGGTTTTCTTGATATAAGCAACAGATATCGTATGCAGCATATTGCCTTAATTCTGCGGATCAACTATTAAACGATACATATTTTCTTCCTTTGTTTGGCTTCAGCATTCAGAGCCACACGTGCATAGCTCGGAACATTTTCAGCATTCCCAGAAATACCACATTCTTCTCCACTGTGATTGATTGCCAATGCATTGGGGTTGATCTGGTAACTGCACTGTGAGTAATATCCACCGTAACTCAAAAAACAGAGGTCTCAGTCTTTTCACTACCCTCAGATCTTACGCGGTTTTGCTTGGAATCTAAAGTTAGGCCTTCATCTATTGTGCCAGATTCATCATTGTCAACTGCCTTAGAATACTGACCATAGGATTCAGGACAAATTTTCTTTCGGTTGAAGTCATCATCAGCATCAAAGATGGCATGCTCTGTGTTAACAAATGCAGGGTTTCTGTAAGTTCCTTTTTTTTTACTGATCCCATCAGAATCACCACCTACACAGTTAAAATCAGGTGATATATACTCAGAATTGAGGTCGAAATCGAGAATACATTTTCTGGGATTCCCATCAGATGCTTCCTCATTCTCTCCAACTGCATGGACTTTCTCTTCTGAAGACTTTGTGCACCCAGGTTCTACCAAAAAAATTTCAGTATTTGCATCAGCCATGGTTACATTATTTTCAATAGCCTCAGCGATAAGTGGCTTCTTTGACTTTCCAAAATCTTTTGAACCCTCAGAATGGTTTTTTGAATTCATATATATTTCATCACAAAGGTCGAGTGCAAGTGCTAATGTTCCGTTATTTGCATGGTTATCAGCATCATTACGCACATTTTCAGATAATGGGCAGTCACTGTTTGTTTGGTCAATAAATTTTTTAATGAATGATGGCCTCAAAAGTTTTCTCCTCTTGCCCTTCCCTTTCTCACTTCCTACAGAACCACTTCCCACAATTTCACTCTCTCTGGTCTGGACTTCACTCCTGCGTTTGAAATTTATAAAAGGCAGCTCCCTGCTTTCTTCAGCAAATTGCTCGCTATCAGTAATTATTCTAACAAGGGAATCAACACCAATTGGTTCCACTTGATCTAGGTTCTTTGATTTCTTATTTTCAGTATCATTATAAGAAAGATATGGTTTCTTTGATGCTCTTCCCGTATTATTATTCCGCTGCTTTCTTTTCTGTGACAAGAGACTGAGCAAATCCAATGAATCTGGGTCAGGAGAACAAGTACCTACCTTTTGCGAATTGTTTTTTTGAGTCTTCGACATCCGAGAGAAGACACTTATATTTTTCTGATACATGTCTGGGTTGTATTTGGAGCTTGGAGAAGTTGGGTACTGCTTGCTAGCCGGTAAAAAGTAATTATCCCCTTCATTTTCGTAGTCACCAACAGTATAAAGGTCTGAAGAATACCCACTTAACAACTCAGGAGGCTCCAAATCTATGACCAAGTTTTGATTATTCTTCAACGAAAAATCACGGTTATCAGGAACTGACTTCAAATAACGCGGTCCTCTGGCACAATCAAATCTTGCATTATCTAATTCGAGAGATCCTCTTGCAATATCGACCTCATGAGATGATCCAACATACCTGTGACTATTACTTGGACTGAGCCTAAAGGGATAGGAGTTTTCCGCATTGCTTGCACACAACTTGGAGGTAGACTCATAGTTAGCATAATTTGTCGAGTTAAAATAATTTTTCTTTGGCAACGGAAATTTGTCGGATCTGGTTGAAACAAAATGGTCATAATCATCTGCTGGAGGCAAGTTTATGGCCTCCGGATATGAGTATAAGTGACTTCCGATACGAGGAGAATATTCCTCAGGATATGCATGTGATGAATATAAGTGACTTCTGATATGAGGAGAATCTTCCTCAGGATATAACTGTGATGAAGACAAGTGACTTTGGGTTTCAGCAAATCTTCGAGTTGAATCAGGGACCTCAACACCTGTAACCTTCCAACCATTTGAAATGCCATAGCAATCAGAATATGGAAGTGGATGACAGGAATGGCTTCTGAGGTTACGAGCTTGGGTGTCGAAATATTCTCGACCAGGATTAGGTTGTTCACTTTCAATATTAGGACCCGTTTGGTGAGGAGGAACCCCTTTGGGACTAATGTGAAAGCTTTCTTGCATATTAAGACCTCCATGAGATGATAAGTCCTTCAAATAGGGTAGCTGTGGTTTAAACTCGACGGCCGAATTATGATCTTTGAAAGTGATACTGGGATTTTGATTGTAAATTGAGCGTTTTACACTGAAACCAGATCTGAAGTTAATATTGTCCTCCTTGTAATGTTCCATAGTAAACTCGGAATTGGTTTTGTTGTGTAAACTATGACTCGAGCTATTCAAAGGACTAACTTTCTTTAAGGAAAACAATTCAATAAGCTTGCCAACCTACATTATCAAAAGAATAAAAAAAATAAATTAACCCCACAAATAAGTTCATAAATAACTACGGTTAGGTTTAGTAGGACAACAAACCTGCTCGTAGGTGAGGCCAAAGTTAAACTTGTAGGGTGCAAAGTAATTTTCTTGGATTGCATTACGGAATTCATCCTCAGTTAGTGGTTGACACCTCCATAGAACCTTGAAACGAACCTGTACAGAAACAACAAAAAGAAGATAGAAATAACAATTCCTACAAGAAAACTACAATAGGAAGATAAACTACAGAGCTTCTACCTAAATGCTTCCACATAAATTTGAAGCCAAATCTTCTCAAATAGAAGACACTAGCGTTATGCACATACATAGCGCGTAAGATCCAATGGTATAGTACATTTCCTTCAGAGACCATGTCTGGCCATCGTCGTTACCATGTTGGGAACGAGGCAAGGAAGGTGAAACACCGTTATTTAAATTTAGTAATAGAGTACTAAAAACAGATAGTAAGGCATGTACTCTTCACGTGTAAATTTAGTTTTTGTCTTTTGACCAAACATCCATACATCTCTACATATAATAATAGAATAAAGCATGTGCCATGCATATGAGTTATTCTTTTATCTTTAAATTTAAGTTGATGTAGGATTGTCGATATAAAATATGAGGTTGAGATTCAATTGGGTGGTTGGATGATTCATAATCTTCGTATAACTCCAACTTAAAAATGTGTAGCTCAGATTAGTTAATTGGGTGGTTGTCCACACTTTGCACAACCCCAACTCTCTAGTTATAACTAATAGTAGAGATAATAATGTTAATTATTATTTCTCTTGTTGCAACAAATAGAATATTTATTCACATAAGATTTACAATACTAGGTAGGCTACAGTGATATCAGGAGGTTTTGGGAAATGATAGAATTAGGGGACCTAAAGGTAGAATAGTAAGATAAGCCACAGAGATATCGAGAGGGTTTGAAGCTAAATGTAAGACGTGATACATTAAACTACTGTTAAAAAGTTGATGAGGCAAGCAGATCTTTCAAAGCCAAAAAAAAGTGGTTCATCATTTTGTACTGTGAGCAGTGTGAGGAATGCATTCACGGCGGACCTAGGAACTTTACCATGTTGGGTCAAAATATTAATAGTAAAAAAAATAAAAGATAAACTTCCAAACAAATTTAGAGAAACCGACCACACCAAATACTTTTTGGTTGATGTTCGAAATAGAGGAAATTATATATTTTATGTAACTTACTTTTCTAACAACAACCTTTCATTGACATCAGCGCCTAAAAGACCCAATATTAAGGAGAACATGAACATTTTCACAGAGAGATGACTATCAACTATAACAAGATGAAATGAATGGAAAAAATCAAATACAATACCTGTGCAGGGAAAGAGCTTCCATATTTGGAAAACGCATTGGGCACAATATTCATTGCACCATCAGAAGTTGCTTCAAAGACACCATAAAGTTTTCTTTCCACGTGCTCAAATAAAAAGAGAAACATGCCAGTCTTGACTTTCTTCAGAAACTTTGCTAGGGCAGAGGGGAGGCCGAAAACTTTCCTCTTGAAACATTCTTGCTTCGTTGTTTGGTTACACATGAAGATAGCACCAAAAAACTCCAATTCAACATTGCGTTCCATAGAAGCCCTTATCATCATGCAAAGAAAAAATCAATTACTAAAACAATAAACTCAATTACTCTGCTAAGCACTTTGCAACACACAAAAAATCAAGCTTAGAAGACCAATTCAGTGATCAAGAGAAGAAATAATGCTTTAGTCACTGTCAACTTTGAAATACCGAGCACATCTCAGTAATACCAGAATGGCTCAAAGGATAACATCTTAAAAATGAAGGTCAATGGAATTATAAAAAATGGTAAATATCTATTAACTTCAAATGGGAGAGAATTCCGAAGTTTACAATCCATACCAATAGCCAGGTATTAAAATATCAAACTCAAAACAGTATTTATATCATGGAAGTTGCAGGTGCCATATGAACCGATAATCAGCCTCATTTTGATGGGAAAATTCTTGGATGAGTTCATTTTTGTTAAGGTTTTTTTAATAGTGCTCAGGCTTCTTGATATCTTTACCCTTCTTGCTTACATTGTTGTCCCTATCCAAGATAAACGAAGATGTTGCATTAGGAAGACAACTGCAAGCAAAATCCAACTGATACCTATACACGAAACAATTCCTAAAGAATATTCATTGGGGCATCCTACACAAACTTAGTGCATCAATGTCATTTAGGTGCAACGGAATAGTGGATACTAAGAAAAATATGGGATGTGTATTAGAAAAGAAACATATGTTTACTTAGTCACATTATCTGTATCAAGGTTATCAAGGATATGTATGATGCAATGGTAACTAATAAAAATAGTCAAAGGTTGGCATTAAGTCCCCATCTGTTTCCCCATTTGATATGGAGCTTACTAGACATATCGAATATGAGGTCTCATGGTGCATGTTGTTTGTAAATGCCATTGTATTAATTCATTAAATTCAAGAATAGGTAGTTTACAAATTATAAGTGGAGAGACGTTTTGGTTGGTAAGGGATTTAAATCAGTAATTGACAATTGGAGCATATGAATGCAATTTAGACAGAAAATGAGAAGACATTAGGGTATGCATTGAGGGTCAAGCGAAACTTACATATTTCGAATAACTTGGGATCAATCATTAATGAGGATGAGGAAATCGAGAAGTACGTTGCCCATAAGAAGGATTGCCAAGGAGAAATTTCCATAAGACAGTTTAAAATGTCATAAGTGAATGGAGAAAGGGACTCATATGGCCAACCTAAAAATTTAAAGGCTCGGTTGTTGCAATTGCCCCTGCTCTAATTCACCTTGAATAGATATCTTTATCGAGAATAATATGGGAAATTATCTATTGAACTCATTATATACTAGGATAATGAACCATTTCATGGTTACACATCCTACTCTCTATGTTTAATTTCTTAGTATACTTGGAATGAGAAAGTATCTACAAGTTGCCGGTCACGACTTCATGTTAGAACATGATGAATTCAACTAAATCATAATGCATTTTTCATTTCTTTACTACTGTTTGGAAGTACAAGTAACATACAATATTCTACCATCTGAACTGATCTAAAAGAACCGTTCTTTAGTTTAAAGAATTAGGAGTATGTTAACTTTATAGAGTTCAGGTACTGTGTGCATCTATAAGTAATATGATAGGAAATTTACATCTAACGAAGATTCACTTTTTCTTCTTTCTCAATAATGTTCCACTCTTTTCTTATTTCAAAATCATCAAGCCTATCCAATTACCACCTATTCTTTGTGTTTAATCCAAGACTTGAACTCAATAGCTTTAAGTTGTGGTTGGGAATGGAGTTGGGTTAACTAAAGTCTATTTTTAAGTGGAGGTAGAGGTTTGCAAACTTTAGTTATCACACTTCTACCTCCACTCAAAAAGTTGTCTTAACTCCACTTCTTTTGAGGTGTTTGGTAAGCCATTAAAGTTAACTAAACTCCTTTGGAGTCTTTGCCAAAGTTGAGAAAAATGTCGTACTGGAGTTCGGATTACTCTTTATTTTTAAGTGGAGGTAGAGGTTTGCAAACTTTAGTTATCACACCTCTACCTCCACTCAAAAAGTTGTATTGGTGAGCGACTAAAGTTAACTAAACTCCTTTGGAGCATTCGCCAAAGTTTAGAAAAATGCGGTCCCAGTGGAGTTGAGATAACTTTTGGGCTGCAAAAAGTTGAGCCAAGTTGGCTCACAAACAACCCAAAATTGAGAAAACTACAGTTTGGAGATAACTCTCTAAAACTTCGGTTTTCTTAACTCAACTCCATTCCCAAACACAGCCTTAGCGTTTGGGGGGAAATTCCAATTGAACACTGCAAGATATTGATCAGTGGCAGGGAATTGGCATGCATTCCCTGCTAATTTTAGATAATATAAAGTTTCATGGTGTGCTTAAAATCTTTCATCTAAATCTCTAATTAAGTAACTTATGTACTCTATGATGTTCATATATGATCAAGTTTTGAATACACACCCAATCAACAAAAAAAGGAAATGAAATGATAGCATGTCACACCGAATGTGCAACTCCATTTGCCACTCGCTGTAATTGGTCCAATTTCAAAAAGTAAGTGGTGCCAATTAACCACACTTCTTATTTCTCATTTAAAAATTATGTATGGACCAATCATATGAAATGGCATTTGTAGTGGCATGCTATCATTTCTCAAATAAAAAACAAAAACTATTCACCTATGATGTACAAGAGCACATGCAAACTATACGATCCAATTAAGAAAATTCGTTTTGCCGGTTTAAACAAGATACTTCGGAGCTTACCTGATCATCGTAACAAAAACCTACTTCAAAGAGTTCTGCTTCTCTATCCAAATGGTTATAAAGCATGAAGTCATTCCACGAATTTCACAAACCTGGCAAATACTTCAGTTGACACAGAATGAACAACCAGAAACTAAAATAAATATCCCATTGAGATATCTAAAGGCAACATCAAACATGATAATATACTCCAACCATTCGTGAAGTACATGACAACTTCAAGAACTTAACCTTGACCATTTCAAACTACCAAATAAACCCTAATTACTGATTGTTCAACTGACAAGCAAGTATCAACTCTCAATCAATTCCAACCATTAAAAAAACCATTTCAACCATCACATCCAAATACTATTACATATCCAATCTAAATCACTTAACCAACAATAAAATACTAATCAAGATTTCATTTATTTTTGCCAAGAACTAATCAAGAATTAACACAACAACAAACCCACTATAAATGAGATTTCCCACTCCAAACCCTAATCCAAAATCAATCCCCATTCCAATCCCTAATCTAAAATTAACCGAACAACTATCGAATCAACCGCATCACAGACACTGGCGCGAAACTTAAAGCACAATATTTCAACAAGAGTGTGAAAAAAGTACCTGACAGTGCGAATCTTAGAGCGATAAAGGGGGAATAAAATTGAAGCTTTTTTGGGGGAAATGAAAAGGGGGTGAAGTTGAAGAGAATCGATTTCGTCGTTCGGTATATAAGGCGGTTTTTGATGACGATCGATACCGGATTTTGGAACCCGAAACCCGCTACCCGCTATGCAGTTTGGGTTTTCCATGCGGGTGGGTTGATCTCCGTTCGTTTTGGGTGGGAAAAATTTTAACGGTAGATCTCGTGTGTAGGCCCGTATTAAATATTTGTTTTTGGCCCTAATTATGACTATGAAATTAAATTAAAAATTTTAAATAGTGAAAAATGGGACAAAGAAAGAAAAAAAATAATAATAATGCCAAAATGGTAATCTTCAACATTTTAGATATCTTTTGTTGGCAATTCCTCTTGATTCTAGAATAAATCTCTACTACTATAATGGGAGAAGGCCTTAGTGTAATTTGTCCATCTACCAACCCGTGCAACGCACGTGCATAACTATTGTAATTGAGATTTTAGATCAAATCGAGATTACGTCTGAATTTTTACTTTTAAAAAAACTATATTTATTAATCTCTACTACTATAATGGGAGAAGGTCGTAGTGTAATTTGTCTATCTACCAACCCGTGCAACGCACGTGCATAACTATTGTAAATGAAGTTTTAGATCAAATCCAGATTACGGCTGAATTTTTACTTTTAAAGAAACTATATTTATTAATCTCTATCTCTACTGCTATAATGGGAGAAGGCCTTAGTGTAATTTGCCTATCTACCAACCCTTGCAACGCACGTGCATAACTATTGTAAATGAGGTTTTAGATCAAATCCAGACTACATCTGAATTTCTACTTTTAAAAAAA
Source organism: Hemerocallis citrina (assembly GCA_017893485.1). Classification (NCBI taxonomy): domain Eukaryota; kingdom Viridiplantae; phylum Streptophyta; class Magnoliopsida; order Asparagales; family Asphodelaceae; genus Hemerocallis; species Hemerocallis citrina. The sequence goes on from CM030363.1 coordinate 1,829,431, forward strand.
GTATATTTATTAAGACCTGCATCGCACATGTAAACTACTAGTTTTATTATTACTAAAAAGACGATGTCGCTATTTTCAGAGTTTTGCATCTTTTTAAAATTCTTTCAACCGAGGGAATAAACAATTTATTAATAGTAATGGATGATCAAATATTATTGCACGTCTCATACCGTGGATGCATGCACATCATATGCTTTGATCGTCTGAAACATGTGAGGGATTTGTGATTTGAGAATTACATACAATTGACACTAGAAATATGCTCTCATGCTCTTTTAATTATACTATTTTAATTATACTAGTAATTTACACTGACGATGCACATTTTTATAAATATATATTTTTTATAAAAACAAATCAACGTGATCTGGTATCGAACCTAAGATCTTATTTATATTAGTTACGTATGTACATTGCACGTGTTTGTTGGATTGCAATGCACATGTTAGTTTGGTGACAAACTCTCCCATTAAAATAGTAGACAGATAGATGAATGATTATTTCCTATGCTTAAAACTCACATTCCACACATGTATAACGGTGGTGGCAATACTATGTCATGTATAACCTCTCACAATACTATAAGATGAATAATGGCTCACCTGTTTCTTGATTGGGCGACGATGCATACAATTCTACAATTCGTATCATGAAATTAAGCAAAAATTAAGCAACCACGACAAAATTGCTAAAATATGCATATTATGGAAATATAGGAAACAACCGTGGATGCTCTTATATGATACTTTATAACCACCAAAAAATCTGATTAACAAAGATATTTAGGAGGTAAAATGAAATAGCCATAAACAGAAATTGAAAATGTATAATAAAAGCAATGAATAATTCAAATCATAGGGGAAAACTGCGGAGAGATAAAACATTTCCTTCACTGTAAATAATAGTTTACATACACACCCTAGTCTCACAAAATTTCCTTCACTATAGAACACTAGGCCTATCACAAAATTGTTTCCAATTTCAAAATCATCGGTTTCTTTTTGATTTCTTGAATGAATTGTTTTTGTTGTTGTTTCTCTTTTGATTTAGAAGATTTTTAGCATATTTTTCGCCATCTTCATCCTCGCCGTCACCATCTTCCCCCTTTCGTCTCTTTCTGCCGAAACTTTCCTTAGCAGCCTGCATTGGGAGAGGAAAATCACCCATCAGAAGAATGTTTCAGTGAGTTATCACTTAAGTTGGAATTATACGAAAATTTGCAAAGAAAAAACAAATAATGCAACACATGCACGGACACACACAGAGTAGAGAACGTGTAGGCACGATATGTATATTTATACATGCAATACACAAATCCTAACAATTATAACGAGAAAGTTGGGGCCGGGCAGCGTGCACTTGAGCTTGTGCTTTGTCATGGTCACAGCAAAGGGAAGAGAAAGAAGTGCTAGACATAGAATCTATCTTTAGTAATTTGAAGTAACATTAAATGGGAAAGTTTCCATCTTCCTTGCCTAAATAAAAAAATGTTAATCATGGAAACCAAAATACTCCTACGAAGAATGTTTTATTGAAAATGTTCGGAACAAAAAGGTCTCTGTGGTTTCAACCTGTATCTGAACTAGACATCAATAAAGGCAACATGAATACCAGTTCCTGTCCAAACCAAAATATTCTATGAATGTGGGTTTACATAAATCCGTCACAACAATTGGATGCAAAGGCGGATGGGCCAAGGTGCACCATTAACATGATCTCTTGGCCCAAAGGGTGGAGCAGATTTATACGGAAGAAGTGCCATTAAATTAGAACACCTTTTAGTATACACTAAGGTTCACAAAATCTCCAATATCAGAAAATATTAGGAAGAGAGATCACTTTATTAAATCTATTACATATCTTTACAATTGTAACCAAAATTGCATAAGTGCATTTTTTTTCTTTATATTGATCCACAATCATTCATATGATGTTAAAAAGACACATGCATCGCAAGTGCTCATAAAGTAGGTTATGAGAACTCAAAAAATTATGTAAGAAAGGCCTTGAGACCAGTTTTACAAGATCATAGGCACGTGCTCAAGGCTTGCCTTTTCAATCTTCCCCATGAATGTGTATACAAATCTACTAATGGGAAGTAACAGGCCTCACACACAAACTACAAAGTTATAATATTAGAGATATTTGACTGACCTAAACTAAGGCTTTTAGCTACATATGGATCAAAATTCAAAACATTTTATTAGATTGCATAGATATGTATCTTTCAAGGCAATTACAGAAAGAAGCATACCATCTGAGCTCTCCTTCTAGCCTCTGATACCCGCTCCAAAAATATCAGAACTTCCTCCTCCTCAGCAGGGAACTCTGGCAGCTTTTTGTCTAAAAACACGTCATATAGATGCTTAGTTCTTCAGTACAAAACAGAGCCACAGAAGAAAAAATAAAATTGCCAGAAGATCGGAAGGTTGAAGATGCATACTTAAGAGCTTCTCTATTTGTAGGTACCATTCTGCCTCATATTGATTCACTAATGAAACTGCAAGCCCAGACCGCCCAGCACGTGCAGTTCTTCCAATACGGTGAAAGTAATCCTATTTAGAGCATATATGTATAAATTAAAACAGTAATATTAAACTTGTGCAAACTTATATAGGACACTAAAAATGCAAAGGTCAGGCTGGCAGCTAGTCACAAAATGTTGAACAACTTATTTGGTGAGGAACCTCAGAAAATAGTGATGATGACAACAATTTTCATGGAAAAAAGGCTTCAACACGATTATGAACATGGTTGGTGTCAGCATGCTTACACAGTAGGAGATTTGTTTAAACATTACTAGTATGTACAAGCTGAAGCAAGCAAGGTACGTCTATGGAAAAATATCAGAAATAAGAAGTCAACTAAACATGGTGAACTTAATAAACTATAGATAAACAACCATATATAAATAAAATACTGCTTCTGTGTACAACTGTAACAGATCCCAAAAAGTCGGGGACAAAGGCAGCCTATCTACCTACACCTATCAATCTTACATTAGGGTATGATTTTATTCAGAAATGCTGGAAAATCTAGTACAGATGGTCATAAATGCTTTGAATCGAGCTGTATGCGTACTTCATCAATGCTACTAAGATTTTCGAGAAGACAGGCAAAGTTTTCTGTTTCTAACTTATAATGCCATTAAACTGGGAGAATGGGGGCCCCAACAAGTTCAGGAAACAAATGGAAGATAACAAAACTGTCGAAAATAATAAAAATTAATGACTATAATTAAATGGAATGTCAAACCTTAGAGTTGCTGGGTATGTCATAGTTAATGACAAGATCCACCGAAGGAATATCAAGGCCTCTACTAGCAACATCCGTGCACACAAGAATATCACACTCTCCTGCCTTGAACTTGTTCAAAGCTCCTAATCTTTTTTGCTGTAATTGAGAGGAATAAATATATAAGAAGTAACAAACTCACACGGGTGGGAATTAATTGTGGATAAAATATAACACCTGGGTCATCTGACCACTAATAGGGATTGCTTTGAAACCCAATTCACGGAGAAGTAGAGCTAGCAACCGTGTTGCCTCACAGGTACGAGTGAAAACCATGGACGTACTTCCAGTCATCTCAGTCAAAATATATACAAGATAGCAGTCCTAATTAGAAATAGAAGAGTAAATTTAGTGAAGACACAGAATAAAATATACATTTAGAAGATACAAAAAGGACTACATAATCTAAACAGCTAACTTCTGAGTCATCACCAATAGTATTTACAATGAATTTTTCTATACAAATCATCCAGCTAAAGGTGTGATCAGTACACAGACGGCAAAATAAATATAGGAAATTATATAGTATTTGATATTATCAGTAATTGAAGGATAATATTGGAGAAATTGTAACTCCTCTAATAGAATGCATTCAGTTATTTGATTTCAAATTTATTTTAATTAATTATTTTATTAACTACCAATTTAAAATTGTGATATTTGTAGCTTTTATACATAGTGGTGTAGTGATCAACAAGTCATGTCGCATATTGTACCCTAAGATAGTGTAAAGAAGGACCTTGTATTTAGCAGGAACCAATCGGAACTTTTGCTCACAGGTATCAACAGTGGAATATTTTGCAGAAGCCTCAACCTGAAAGTTTTAATATAAATATACATTGGCATTTCAGAGTGGACCAAATAAAGATTATGTGTTCATCTTAACACAGATCAATTAAATACATGAAATCAAAGCAAAACACAAACCTTTACAGGATTCTTCAGACAGGCCCTTTGAAGTTTTCCTACCTGCAGACACACGAACAGATTTCACGATAATAAGAGTGAATATGGTGCACAGGAATATGGTGCAACGGTAAGAAGTTTGGACTGAACATTGCAGTGGATGGACCAAAAAATAAATAGGGGTAAAAGGGCATGGACCAGTCATTGATGATGTTTTATGTGGAGAAAGAAACCACGGTAACTTACTACAAATATTTAGCATAAAAGCTTCATTAGAGCAGTCGTTTTCTATATCTGCCATTTTGCCATATTATGAGAAACGATTCTCATTTTGTCATTTTTAGGCAAACGTTCTATTCTCATTTCTCAAATATGAGAAACGAAATGAACTTTCTCAAATTATAAAGGACGGGGTATGATACCCCGTCTCTCCTATTTAATGATTTTTTAATCGATTCAAACGGAAGATGATATCCCGTCTCAATAATTTTCATTTTTTTAAAAAAAAATAGGTCGGACGGGGAAACATACCCCGGACGGGGTATGATACCCCGGACGGGGTATGATACCCCGTCTGCAAATGGATTATTTTTTTTTTTTTTTTAAATGAATGAACGGCCATGATTGGCCGATTAGAAAAAAAAATAAATAAATAAAAACCAATTGGTGGGACGGGGATACATACCCCGGCTGGGGTATGATACCCCGTCCGTGAAAGGGGGAAACAATTAATGCTGATTAGGAGTAGTTATCAGGTTTAAGGTAGTTATTAGGTTTAAAGGTAGTATATTAATTAGGTTTAGTTAATATTATATTATTTAATTTAGTTAATTAATATAGTTTAATAGTTAATAAATAATTAACTTTTTTTTAATTTTTTTAAGCGATGAGACGGTAGATCATATACCGTCGCTCGCTTATTTCTAAAAAATGAGAAACAATATAGCAAACGAAGACTGCAGCGATCGATTGTATTTGCTATTATTGTACCTGCCATTTTATAGCATATGAGAAAAACGACTGTGGATGCTCTTAGGGATAAGCATTTGACTGGTTTTTTAGGGCATTTCTCCAAACCTAACTGAGCCTAATAGGAGTCTGAACCAATCCGGCCACTCCAGTTTGGTTATCAATTAATGGGTGGTATTTTTAGAAATAAATAAATTAATAATAATAATAATAATAATAATAATAATATCTTTTATAGAAGATACTACTCTAACCAACAATGTATAGAAGTTACCGTAAAAAATATCTGTAGACAAAAAGTAACTACCGAGAGGAGAACTGCAGAAATAATAAAATCTTAAAGAAAAACAAAAGTAATGTCCACCTTTTTGGTCATAGTAGCTGAAAAAAGGAATGTCCTTCGATCTCTGGGCAGAGCCTTTAAGATATCATCAATGACTTTTTCAAACTCCATGCTCAGCAACCTATCTGCTTCATCCAGGACCTGACATCAGTAGAAGTGTAGCAACCAAATATACGTGGAGTATCAGCATATGAAAAGAAAATAAACAAGATGTAGAAAACATTTAAAAGTAGAAAAATAATGGATGCCCTAATCAGGTGTCCCCTGATCCCTAAATGTCATAGACCGAGATGAGCTGCATATAGTGGCAATATTTATTCGAAAACCTTTTAAATATTATTATCAGTGCACTATTCATCGTGTAAAGTTATAACTTATATGCAGATTTTCTTACTTAAGATTGGGAAAATCTAAGTATCAACAATTCCATTAGCAGCCAGTTTATCTTCCATCGAGCTTTTTGGCTATGTTGAAAGCAAGTACTATAGAGACGTTTTCTAACAAATAATTATATATTATGGTAAATATGGTTTAGGCCCATGACTTGACACTGAATTTTGATTAGGCCTCTGGACTTTTCAACTCTATTATAAGCCCTTCAAACAGATCTAACCCACAATAAAAGTACATAGACCATAAAAACAACATATTATGTACTGTTGTTGTGGGTTACGTATACTTTTGAGCGTTTATAACAGAGTTGAACTAGTCAAGGGGCCTATTTGAAATCCAGTGTCATGCCCAAAACAATATGCACCCTATATATACATGTATTGTGTATTAGTAATTCATGCATTTCCCTTCACTACTGATCTGAAACTTTGCATATGATCGACTTTAATCAACCAAACTGTATCCTAACAAATTGTCTCTGAATGTGTTTTTAACTTCTAATTTACTATTATGTTGAAATTGCCACATTTTAATTTCACATATATGTTGATTATGCTAACACTAACACATAAATACAAAGTACATGTACCAAGCTCCATTTGCATAGTTCAGAGGAAATATATTTTTACGGAATGACCTGTATATAAATAATCTAGTAGGATGCCAAAATACTGATACAAATGAATATTGACAAATTTAGAAAGAAAAACTCAAACAACATTTCTTAGAATTCATGTGAAGGCTCATACCAAATATTTTAGCATGTGAAGGCTGAAACCTTTTGTATTTGATAAATGATCCAGGAGACGCCCAGGAGTTGCCACCTACATGAAAGAACGAGCCAGAAAAAATTATATCAAGAACAAGATAAAGAGTACGACATTAAGTTAGCAATCATGCTGGACATCTTAATCAATTTACCACCAACAATATCTAAACTTTATGCTGATACAAGTTGACCAAGTACTAGACAAATAACTCAATAATAACTATAAATCCGAATAAATTAGAAAACCTAACAGCTGGTGACCCACCATTTTCTCAAAAGTGAAAATAATATCAGAATTACATCATCAACTATCTCACTTATATAATGTATATTCTTTATCTTCCATAACATCATTACATGCTCAATGTTAGGTCAAAAAGAAAAGATAACGAGAGAACAGAACATAACCAATACCCCCAAATAATTCATCAATCTTGGCAAGGATTGAAATACGTAAGATTTTAATGATGTGAGAGTAGTATGATTGTAGTTAATGGAGGAAAGAGGACAAGAGGCAATTTGAAAGGGAACCATAGTTGCTAACACGGCAGAGGAGATGGCCCTTAATAAAGTTGAATAAAGAAAGTCAGAAAGATGATCCACATGGCTGGGCTGCAAGGTGATAGGATTGTAGTTAAAAATGTCGACTAAAGTAAGGTATGCAGACTGAAACTATCCAGAACAGCTTACCATGAGTGGGAATACCTAATAGTTATTAACATTAGCAAGACAAACAAATACATAAACAAAAGACCGCCAAGGCAAGTGACTAAAATAGGACGTACACAAGACCAGTAGAATACACAAAATAAACAACTACGAGTAGACAGCAGAAGTATGACTAGTAGTACATGCAGTACATATATATAGAGATATACCAGCATGGATGAACATAAGAGTTAAAAGATAACTTTTAATGAAAAAATTACATACCACAACATGTGGCCGTTTTCCAAGAGAAATGGCTTGGGCAACCATGTCTACCCCTCCAAAAAGCTGCAAAAGATATAATTAGCACATATATTGATAGATATATCACTACAAAAGTGAAAAAAGTAAATACAGATTTCTACTGATTCAAAGTAATACTTACCACTGTACATTCCAGCCCTATCCCAGCCCCTAAAGCCTTAAATTCATCAGATATTTGAAGGGCCAGTTCCCTAAATTGAAGATGGCAATGACTACATCATACAAATGCAAAAGCACACAAATAAAGTGCATAACTAAAAATGAAAATAAAAGAAGAAGAAAAAACCTTGTTGGAGATAATACGCAAGCAAAAAACTTTTGGGGTTTCTCAAGAAGTGCTTGAATGATTGGAATAGCAAAAGCACCAGTTTTTCCTGAACCTGTTTCAGCAAGCCCAATCACATCCCTACCTGCAAACATTAAATATAAAAATCACAACAATAATTAAGGAAATAGTTATGGAAAAGAATTGTAAGATATCTTTAAAATGTCAATGATAAAAAAAAACAATGTTAATTCGACTCCGATGCAGTGCATGTACATCACAAAACAAAAACACCCTAAAATTCACAATTGTTTGCTACTATTCAACTTAATCATGTAAAAACACTGAATACAGCATTGCATGTCAGCTCCTCTTAGCTTAATCTCAGTTGCATTTTGTTCCCAATAACTCCCATTATCTTTTCCCTTCTTCTAGATGATTTAAAGCATCAACGGAGACTATTGAGGATGCCAACTCATTATTCACAAGCACAGCAGGATGTACATAACAAAATCCAGTTTTTCCTCCTGTATTTGAATCAGAAACAAGAACGAAACCATAAACCATAACATAAATCTTCTGGTGTAATTGCTGACACAGACCTAGGAAAGACAACTCATCACTAAACAAGCCAGCTATTAGAGCGAGAGAACCCAAATCTATATCTATCCCATCTCGGCTCCCCATTTAGCCAAGATCGGATAACCCTCCCATAAAACAAACAGCAACCATAACATTCCGGGATCAGCAGCTTTCACCCTAGCGACGGTAATTGAAATCCGGCTTCTGGGTAGCCCTCTCCGAGCGAACTAGACAGCACAAGTCCTACTCTATACCACTATCACAGACCTAGAAGAACTAGCCCCTTAAAATCTATATCTACCCCATATCAGCTCCCCAATAGTCCCCACATAACAAATGAGACCGCAAAATTGCATTGTGCATCATTCAAAACCCACCAAAAACACCCCCCCCCAGCTTTCACCCTAGCGACGGTAATTGAAATCCGGCCTCTGGGTAGCCCTCTCTGAGTGAACTAGACAGCACAAGTCCTACTCTATACCACTGTCACAAACCTAGAAGAACTCACCCTTAAAATCTGTATCTACCCCATATCAGCTCCCCAATAGTCCCCACATAACACATGATACCGCAAAATTGCATTGTGCATCATTCGAAACCCACCTAACCGCCCCCCCCCCCAGCTTTCACCCTAGCGACGGTAATTGAAATCCGGCCTCTGGGTAGCCCTCTCTGAGGGAACTAGACAGCACAAGTCCTACTCTATACCACTGTCACAGACCTAGAAGAACTCGCCCCTTAAAATCTATATCTACCCCATATCAGCTCCCCAATAGTCCCCACATAACAAATGATACCGCAAAATTGCATTGTGCATCATTCGAAACCCACCAAAAACACAACCCCCCCCACGCAAGATCTTACAATTGACCAAAACGAAGACATTAGCAAGCGAGCAAACCTTGCAGGGCTTGCGGTATCGCCTCAGCTTGTATCTTGGACGGAACTAGCCACCCCCTACTCTCACATGCTTTCACCAACTCCTCGCGCACTCCGAGATCCCGAAAACTCTTGATCTCCTTCGCATTCTCCGTCATTTTCTACTCTGTACTGCAACCCTACAATTGCAGAACAAATATTGAATTCATCTACACCAAATTTTGTTACTGTTGTGATAAAAATTCAATCTTTTAGTCTAGAAATTCGGCCTTTGATTATTAATATTCGATCCTTTGATATAAAAATTCGATCTTTGAGAGAGAGAGGTACCTGTTTAGAGAGAGAGAGGAAGGGGGCGGAGAGGGAGGCGGTGGCGGCGGCTGCAGCGGCGGCGGATTGAGGATGAGGATTGAAAGAGTGGGAAAGAGGAAGAATTTTGGGGGCTAGGGTTTTAAGAAATATTTGGGGAATTACGAGAAGGAAAAAGACCCAAAAAAAAAAAAAAACCGAATGAAAAGGATTAAAATAAAAAATGTACGTGCGATGCAGGATGAAGGAAAAAGACAAAAAAAAAAAACGAACGAAAAGGGGAAAAAAAAAAAGGGATAATGAAAAGGATAAAAAGAAAATAATTTCCAAACTGATCCACTTTCGAAAATATTTACCAAACTGGTCCACTCTCGAAAATATTTACCAAAGTGAGTCATTTTGTCAACACGCGCGCTGCACGTGTTGACAAAATGACATCCGGTGACGGTGACAGATGACACTAAGCCCTTCTCCCATTATAATAGTAGAGATTAATATTCCAAATTTTCATATTTGAATTTTAGAAATACAAATTTTGCGTTGGCTTGTAGTGATGAAACCTAAAATTTGATCCAACGGTGGATATAGAGTTGTCTGTTGAATCTCCGTCATTGATAAAAAATATTTTAAAATTTTAAAAAAAGATTGCAACACATTTGTATAAAAAAAATTGTACGCAAAGGTACTTATAATAATTTATATAGGCCTATTTCATATCAGCCCTTAATAAAGAAATTCACAACAAACTCAAGTTTATTTTATATGCATAATAATCCTCTAGGTCCTATTTTATAGAAGAAAAAAACAATAGTGGAATGAAAAAGTTTAGAGTAATGCTTAAGCCACTGCCAATTTCACTACCATTCTTTTCACTACTTTAGGTGGCATACTCCTATTGGAGAGTTCTCCCACATACTCTATCTTCCTCTACCTATTGGAGTATGCCACCTAAGGTAGTGAAGAGAAATGTAGGAAAATTGGTAGTGGCTCTAGCATTACTCAAAAGTTTAAGGAAGGAAGAAAGAGTTCCCTTAGTTCCCCTTTTTTTTCTTTTTTTTAAAAAAATTTGACCACATGAAATATCTACTTTTGCCCGATCATTGTTTGGATTTTTTTTCTTCTTAATTTGGTTAAATGCAAGATGATCGTGCGTACGCACATTTTTAAAAAGTAAATAAATAAAATTTAGATGATCTTTCGTCAGAGGGAAAAAAAAAGAACGAATGAAAGATCATCTTTTGATTCCTATATTTGAAAAAATTATATATTGTCACTCAAATAGAGACTTCTACTGTACCTATATTTCCAAAATTTGGAAATATAGGAAACAACTACAGCGGCTATAGGGAACGACTATAGATGCTCTTAAAGCATCTCCAATCATTTTTGCTATTTTGTCAATTTCGCACACCATATATATATATATATATATATATATATATATATACACAAAAGATTAGATCTAAGCTGTAAATGAAACCTTTAGTTCTGTACCATTGTGGTTGACTACGAAGGAAGGAGGGAAGTTGACTGCAATAAGTCCCAATCAAGTCATAGAGAAAACACAGTTGATGCCTTCGTGGAGGTCGACGGTCAAATCATAATGAAAGCAGCATGGCAGTTGCACTCGACTATGCTTAAGTGTAGTCGAGTGCATCCTGTACAGCTACTGCTTGCTGCTGTTGCGTAACTTCGTAGCTTGCTAACACGCTTCTTCTTCTTCTTCCAATCCTGGTTCTAGTACACTAGTATTTTTCACGTGCGATGCACGTTTTGATAAGAGTTGGATGATTGTCACGTGCGATTTACGTGTTAAGAAATAGTTTTGTAATTGGACGTGCGTTGCACGTAATTGGTAAAAATATTTTGAAGAAAAAGCTACAATTTGTACATGCATTGTACGTGTTTATAAGTAGAATTTGAGTTGTACGTGCAACATATGTGTATATTCAGTGTTAAAAGTTATTGTAAAATTGTTTTGCACGTGCGTTGCACGTTTTAAATATGTGATTTTTTTTATTTGTTTATTTTTGTTGTAATTAATAGGAGAGTTGAAGTTACACGTACAACGCACGGGTTTGTATGTTGACAACATTACAACTCACTCTCCCATTATAATATTAGAGATTGGATCACTATTCCCAATAAATTTTAACTGGGGAGTATGATTTTCATGTAGAAGTTACGACATTTAAGTCAAAATCAGAATCCCTTTCTAGTTGTGTTTAGCCAACAAAATCAGATATTTTTTTAAAGGAAGTCTCCTCGATTACTTGATTGTTCATGCTTTGGTTGTTCTTATATAAATTAAACAGAAGTTGTCTAGCTGAGACTGTGCTTCCACTAATTCACAGATTGTAATACCTGACAGTGGAACGGTCTAAAGATTGAGTGAATTTAGATGAATGTACAGGTTCATTGTAAGTATGCACGCAAACTGGGCAAGGACTCTTTTGGCAGCAAAAGCTCTTTTATGCTCAATCAGGATCGAAGAAGTGTGAGTCCTCTTAAATCAAAGTGTCAATTTGTCCCATCAATATCCCATTTCTCTGCTTGATCCATCAACTATATAATGTACAGATTCGGGAAATATTCCTGGATTTCAATCTATGAACTTTTCCTGTATTTGGAAAAAACAACTCCCCCCCCCCCCCCAAATAAGTGTACGCATCAAGTAAATTTAATTAGCCTAATTAGTTAGCATTGTTAGGATTGTGTCTTATATACTCGTTGTACAGATTAAAAGAAGGTAATATGAAGCACAGAGGTCGAAGCGTCGAAGCGAGTAGAAGGAGAACAGCAGCAGCAGCAGGTGCAGGCTAGTTGTGGTCGACCGGTCATGGTGACAGTCGACCGGATCCCCGATCGCTCGTTGTACTGGGAAGTGAGAGAATGGTATAGTCGATCGGTCTTGTTGGACGGTCGACCGCTCGCGGCGCTGATTCGTTTTTTGGGCCTCGATTTGTTAGGTCGGTTCAGCCAAATCTTCAACTCCAAGTTAGATCGTGCAGCTCCTATTCAGTTATTATTTTTTCAGGTTTTATCGGACGACTGAGGATCAAGATTAGACCTAGGTTTTCTCTCTATTCTTCTCTATATATTGTAAACTTCTCCAATATGAGAGGTAGTACTTCATAGATTTTTTTCTCCATTGCAAAAAGAGGCTTGAGAGAGAGATAGTTCTTGGTGGGTGAGTTTAATTCCTTGTGTCAAGTGAATCAGTAACTCCTTGTAATCTCTTCTAGTTGAATATCAGATCTCCCTATATTTTTTCCCGGATTAAGCAAAAGCTAACCGGAATAAGTCATCGTTGTTGTGTATATGTTAGTTTGGTGGATCTACTTGCTTGCTTAATTTATTCGTCTCGTCTACTTCGACTTCCTCATTGCTCTATTAGTTTCGCTGCGACTAGAGGGCGTTTGTTGACGCCCCAATCCCAACAACTGGTATCAAAGCTTCAGGTTGCCGAGTTCCTTGGTTAAGATAACAGGCCACAGTATTTTGAAGATCAAAGCAGTTTGATGGTAAGATCAATTTCAATCTTTAGAAGACTGACATGTATGATGTTATTGTTCAAGAACGGTTGCAGTCAGCAGTGAAAAAGAAAAAGTCAACTGATATGAAGAATGACGTTTGGAAAGATATTCATGAAAGAGCCATAAGTCTAATCCGACTATCCTTGGCGGACGAGGTCAAGTGCAGATTTCTTGAAGAAACTGATGCGGCGAGTCTGTGGAAAAGACTCATAACTGAGTACTCTGGTTCGTCATTATTAGATCGGATGCATTGGAAGATGAAGTTATTCTGTTTATCTATGAAGGAAGGTATCGATCTCCAAGACCACATTACAGAGTTTAATAAGGTATTATCTGAACTTAAGGCGATCAACGCAGATGTGTGTGAGGAAGATAAGGCTTTCAACCTGATATATTCACTGCCGGATTCGTACGAGCCTTTGATCACGACCATGCTACACAGTAGATCTGACAAGGAAAGTATTTCGGTACGTAGATGGTGTAATCAAAGCATTGATGGAAAATCAACTTAGGAAGGAGACCTATAAATCTTCGTCGTCTATTCCTACAAGTTGTTTAGCAGTGGATGGTCATTCGGGGGGAAGACAAAGTGCTTTGCAAAAGGATTCGATCTGTTGCCGATATTGCAAGAGGCCAGAGCATATCGAGAAAGACTATTGGAAATTACAGAATCAAGAGAGTGCCTAGAACGGGAGTTCAGCCACTAATGTAGTTAGTGGCTTTGGTGCCTTTGATTCAGGTGGTTTGTGTCTTCTTGTTTCAAATTCTTTAGAAGTGGATTCTAGTTGGTTTCTTGACTCAGGGAGTTCTTCTCATATTTGCTCTAAGAGAGTTGTTTTCTACTTATAAGTCTACTACGGGGCGTTGTGTGATAACGGAAACTGAGGATATTTGTGAAGTAGTGGGTGAGGGGACAGTTGAGTTGAAGATGTTAGGTCTACACATGTTCACTTTAAAGAATGTTTTGCATATTCCTCTGCTGAAACGGTATCTGATTTCCTTGGGAACTCTTGATGCACGGGGCTGCAGGTACACAGCTCGAAGTGGAGCTCTATCTATTTTTCAGGGTCATCGTAAGGTGATTAGAGGTATGAGAATAGTTGTGCCAAGCCAAAATAATCTCTACAAGCTTTGGGGAATTCGAAATACTTGCGCAAGTATTGCTCTTTGTTCCGGTATTCCCGCAAGCTCAGCTAGTTTGCCGCAACTAGATTCAACTAAAGGCCTCATCCAGTTATCTTCGAGTTGGACCGGTAGTGACTCCATTGAGTCAGGGGCTTCTTCTTCGATGCTGGGCCTTCGTAGAACTTCGATCAAGACGGTCTGCTCGAGCCTTTGGAGGGAGGAGGAGGCTAGTTTCGAGAGGGCATCAGCCTAGGCGTTCTCCTCTCGGGGGATCTGCTAGAGTTGTGCCTCCTCAAATGAAGCCATGAGACTTTTGACCTTGGCTAGGTACTTGGCCATACGGTCGTCTCGTGCCTCGTATTCTCTCAAGACCTGATTCACCACGAGCTGAGAGTCGCTGAACATTCGAACACGCTTTGCCCCTGCCTTGCGAGCCATGCCCAGGCCTACTACGAGGGCTTCGTACTCAGCCTCGTTGTTGGAAGCCTTGAAATTGATGCGGAGGGAGTATTGGAGGATGAAGTCATCTGGGTCCGCTAGGATAAATTTCGCTCTGCTCCGTTCAGCGCAAGAAGACCCATCCACATACACCGTCTAGATGGGTGGCCCATTCGCTGCTTGACTGACCTCAGGGATCGTGCTTTCCACTATGAACTCGGCTAGAGCTTGAGCTTTGATTGCGGTCCGAGGCTGATAGGATATGTCGTGTTGACTCAGCTCGATTGACCACTTCATGAGGTGCCCAGAGATCTCGGGCTTATACAGGACCTACTTGAGCGGCTAGTAGGAGAGGACGACCACCGAATGGGATTGGAAATAGGGATGAAGCTTTCGGGCCGCCATAACCAGGGCGTAGGCCATCTTCTCCTACCTCGGATAACGGAGCTCAGCATCTCTAAAGACCTTGCTCACATAATAGATAGGCTTCTGTGCCTTGTCTTCTTCCCTCACCAGGACAGCGCTGAGGGTCTGTTCGGAGGCGGCGAGGTAGAGGTAAATGGTCTCTCCAGGTGTTGTCTTGCTGAGGAGTGGGGGGTTGACCAAGTAGGCTTTGAGTTGGTCGAACGGCTCTTGCTGCTGTTGGCCCCACTCGAAGCCCTTAGTCCCCCCCGAGGGCTTTGAAGAATGGTAGACACTTTTTCCCAGACTTGGAGAGGAAGCACCCTATAGCCGCGAGGCACCCGGTGAGCTTTTGCATTTCTTTCACGTTTGAGGGGGGAGCCATATTGAATATGGCCTTTATCTTCTCAGGGTTGGCTTCAATTCCCCTCTGGCTGACCATAAAGCCTAAGAACTTACCCGATGAGACCCCGAACGCACATTTATTCAGGTTTAGTCTCATGTTATGCCTCCTCAGCACGTCAAAGGCTTTTTGGAGGTCGGAGACATGGTCAGACCCATTGATGCTCTTCACCAACATATCATCGACGTAAACCTTCATGTTCCGTCCGATCTGATTTTTGAAGATCTTATTAACAAGACGTTAGTAGGTGGCACCAGCATTTTTAAGCTCGAAGGGCATCACCCTATAGTAGTAGAGGCCTTGATCCGTGACGAAGGATGTCTTCGGGATATCTGGGGGGAACATTTGGATTTGGTTGTATCAGGAGAATGCGTACATGAAGCTCAGCAGTTCATGGCCCGATGTGGCATCGATCAAGGTGTCAATGCTAGGAAGCGGGAATGGATCCTTGGGACATGCCTTGTTTAGATCTGTGAAGTCAATACAGGTCCTCCAACTTCTATTGGCCTTTTTGACCATCACAACATTGGAGAGCCACTCCGGATAGTTGACCTCCTGTATGAACTGGGCTTTAAGGAGCTTCTCCACTTCCTCCTTTATGGCTTGCTGGCGCTCGGGGGCAAAATTGTGCCTCTTCTGCTGGACCAGTCTGACCCCCGAAGCGACACTTAGATGGTGAGCGAGGAGCTTTTCGGAAATCCCCAGCATGTCAGCTGCTGTCCAAGCGAAGAGGTCGCGGTTTCCCTTTATGCACTGGACTATGTCGAAGCAGAGGGCAGAAGGAAGGGTTTTGCTGATTAAGAATTTGCGGGTCGGATCTTCCTCCGAGAAGAGGACTTCTTCTAGCACGTCTACCGGCTCCGACATAGACGGGGTGTTCCCCTGGGGAATCTTAAGGGTCTCGAAGGAGAGGACGGGTCCTCCAGTCGAGGTCATATAGCATTTGCGAGCCGTTTCTTGACTTCCCCTCACCTCTCCTACGCCCACTTTGGTGGGGAACTTCATCTTTAGATGGTAAGCTGATGGGACGGCTTCTAAAGCAGCTAGGCCCGGTCGACCTAGGATCACATTATAGGCGGCTTGGACATCAACCACCATGAAGTCCATCGGCTCCATTCGGGTAGTAGGAGCTTTGCCAGCAGTTATGTCGAGGGTTATCACACCCTCAATCGTCACTGGTACTCCCGTGAACCCATGGAGAGTGTAATCGGTGGGCTTGAGTCTGTCCCTCGATAATTGGAGCTCTCAGAAGGCCTCTAGAAAGAGGATGTTGACAGAACTGCCATTATCCACTAGGACCCTCTCTACCTTGAAGTTGGCCATGTGGAGGTTGATCACCAATGTATCACAGTGGGGGGTTCGAACACCCTCCAGATCATCATTCGAGAAAGTAACTGGGACTCCAAGACCTTTGGGAGGGGGGAGGCTGTGCACCGAGTTGACTTCCCTGACGAAGGCTTTTTGGGAGGAGTTGGAAGTTCCTCCCATTGGACCTCCGTGGATGAGATGCAAGATGTGCTCTTCCTCGAAGTCGGAAGTCTCTTCGCGCCTCTCAAACCGCTTGTTAGCCCCCCTAGGGGGTGGAGGAGGATCGGCCCGGTCCTTCTTTACAAATTTGGCGAGCTGCCCTTTCTGAATGAGGGCTTCGATCTCGTTTTTCAGGGCCCGACAGTCGTTGGTGTCGTGGTCGTGGTCCCGACGGTAGCGACACCACTTCTCCCTATCCCTCTTCTTCCCAGGAGTGTTCATCTTCGGGGCAGGAGGCAGAATTCCTTCCTTCTCAACATCCATTAGAATGGCCGAGATATTGGCATTGAGAGGGGTGAATCTCTCAAACCTAAGAGGTGGGCGACGCTGACCCCCATTATCCTTTTGGAGCTTTTTAGCTCCCTCGTCTTCAGTGGCCTTCCTCTTACTTCCAGAAAACGACCCCTTGAATGTAGGGCGGTGCACAGCTTCCTCCGCCCGGATGTACTTCTCGCTTCGAAGAAGAAGCTCAGAGAAGTCTCGCGGGGGCTTCTTAGCCAGGGACGACCGGAGGTCAGCATTGAGGACATTGGATTGAAAGGAGGCCGAGGCGACCGACTAATCAAGGGAGACAATGTGTAACACCCCTGCCCCGGGCTCGGACAATTTTATACAATTTATAAGACAAATTAGATACTATGTAGTACAACTGCCCACCACAGGCTGCCTCTCAAAAGGTGGTTAACCGAATTGGTGACTAATGATCATTGGCAATTATTATTTATATAATATTTTATTACTTGAAAGCTTCGATATGGGACAAATCCCTTTCTCCCACAAACCAACCAAATCCTTCCTATAGAAATCTCTATAGGACCAAGTCAAATTCTTTATATATATATTTTTCAAATCATATATACATTTCAGAAATACGGGGTATTACACACACCCCCTTCAGAAATCAGCGTCCTCGCTGATGAGGATGGGGCATGCACAATCTAGTGCAGGATCTACTTTCTAGCCGATGTAGAGCATTTCTGTGAGCGTCACCCCGGGACGTTCACGTCATGTCTGTGAGCGTCACCCCAGGACGGTACCTGGAGCAGTATTCACGTCATGTCACGACGCATCGTGAAGAACCTGTGAAATACTCTCCGCCGCAAATCTGGTGGTCCATAACTCACTGCTCTTACACCCTCGGTGTCGAAAGTCGGCTCTGATACCATTTGTAACACCCCTGCCCCGGGCTCGGACAATTTTATACAATTTATAAGACAAATTAGATACTATGTAGTACAACTGCCCACCACAGGCTGCCTCTCAAAAGGTGGTTAACCGAATTGGTGACTAATGATCATTGGCAATTATTATTTATATAATATTTTATTACTTGAAAGCTTCGATATGGGACAAATCCCTTTCTCCCACAAACCAACCAAATCCTTCCTATAGAAATCTCTATAGGACCAAGTCAAATTCTTTATATATATATTTTTCAAATCATATATACATTTCAGAAATACGGGGTATTACACAATGGACCTGGCCTCCGCGGTAAACCGCTTGACATAGTCCCTCAGTTTCTCCCCTTTCTTCTGACTAAGGAAGAGTAGTGAAATACTCGTCTTTTCGGAGCGACGGCTGCTCACGAAATGAGTTATGAAAAGGGCCTCAAACTCGTCGAAAGAGAAGATGGAGGACGGGGCGAGGCGAGAGTATCATTCCCGAGCGGGGCGTTTGAGAGTGGCCGGAAATGTCTTGCACAGGAGGGCATCGGAGGTCTGATGGATCATCATGAGAGTTTTGAAACTCTCGATGTGATCCATGGGGTCTGATTCCCCCGTGTATGTCTCGAACTGTGGAGGCTTGAAATTTGCCAGGACGGGGGCCTCCATGATGGTTCGAGAGAATGGAGGCCTGCTTGGACGAAGGGTCCTCCCTCTTAGTTCTTCGTCCCTATCGAGTTGACCAAGGCGCCTCTCCATCTCGTGGAGACGACAGTAGACAGCATCCTACCTTCGACGGTACCTTGGTGAGCCTCGGGACTCATCTTCGTACGAAGGGGAACATGGGCTACGACGATGGTAGCTCGAAGACTGGTGAGGACTGGGGATGTGATGGCGGTGGCTCGGAGCTTGACGAGGACTTTGGGATCGATGGCGAGGGCTCCGAACCGGCTCAGGAGTGGGGACCCTCTGGATGTTATTGTTGTTGTTAGGCGGGGCATGGAGGGCCCGTAAGATGGTCACCTGAAAGTCTTGAAATTCTGCCTGGTGATGGGTCCGTTCTGGTCCCTTTGGGCCTGTCGACCAGCGGGAGAACGGATCCTCCTTCGACGGTACTGAGGGGACTCCCTTCGCCTCCTAGGAGAAGCGGACCTTCTTCGGTCGTAGCATCGAGGAGATCGAGCCTTTGGACGTTCTGAGCGAGAGCCCCCCTCTCATCCAAATGGTGGCGAAGGTCTTCCTCATTCTGCCAGGTTGATTATGGTGTTACGAAGGTCTTCTGATGGTCGAGGGTGATGGGATGCCATGGAGTCAGGTGGAAGGGTTATGTACCAAGATATGATCGCAGTGGAGAGGTTGATTCTAGGGATTTGGACGAGAGGTCCCTACGCCAGCATTCTGGGGCCCGAGTTGAGCCTGCTGGGGTTGAGGATTTTGAAGAGGAGGTCGCCCCTACAGCAACGGCAGGGACAAGTTGAGGGGGAAGCTGTCCTTGTTGCTGGATTGGTTGGTCGGGTTGGGGGGGAGCCCCCGGTGGTGGTGGAGGAAGGGGAGTTACTCTGCGATTGGAAGCCGTAGATCTCACTTTCCTCGGAGGCATGGCTGGAGACGGTCTGGACTGGCGGAAGAGGTTGGATTGCTATTCACTGATTCACACAGACGGCACCAATCTGTTGCCGCTGAAATCGGTGTGGGGGTAAACAGATAGATTTGTGGATTCGAGGAAAGGTGAATAGTCAAACCTGAATGAGTTCACCGGAGTCTGGACGAGTTCACCGGAGTCTGCAAAAAGTGCGAGACACCGAGGTTGATTCCGGCGACGCACCCTCCAACGCTCTTGTCAGTAATCTGAACGATTAAGAAAGAGCTTTAATTGGCAAAAGATTGATTACCTTCTTATGGTGGGGGGAGAGGGGTATTTATAGCCGCCTTAGGAATCAGTTTCGAGATAAGAACATATCTCTACTTCCCGGTGTGAATGGATAGAAGTGGTTAAAACCACCTCGTAGGGATGATTCTGAATCTGAATTCTTCTTTATCCGGTTTGAGTGGATTTCTTATGGGTTGGAACCCGTACTCAATAAGACAGATCCGTTTATGGATTATTGGGCTTTGACAAAAGACCCAGTTTCCATTTCAAACCCGTTTATAGGTTGAAATTACCATTTTACCCTTGAACTTTAAGATTCTTGCCCGATTCGAACGGTTCCGATTTAACCCTATTTTTAGCCATATCAGCGTCTGTTCTTAAAAAATTGTTTTCGACGCAAGATGATCTAGCGTTTGAAGAATTAAATTTAAAATAAATATAAAAACACAGGTCGAACGCAAGATGATCTTGCGCCTGATCAATTTTTTTTTAATGTGTTGGATGCAAAATTTGCGTCCGACAAAAAAAAAACCGTTGAATGTTTCGGACGCAAAAAGGTATTGCGTCCAATAACATAAAATAAAAGGTAAAATAAGGAAAAATCGCCATGGTTGTGTCCCATCATTTTGGCCCAAACTTTGGTCCATTTAATTCCTATGGAACACACACTATAGGTATGCATCTAAAGTTATTGATTTGATTATTTGATCAAGGGATGAGATAGAAAGAGACTATAGGAATTATTATGTATTCGTATGTATACAAATTTTTGTTTTTTTATAAATGATTTGGATTTATTTTTTTATAAAACCAACGACTGACATTAAAAAAAATCGATCATCCACCGTTGAACCAAATTTTGGATTTCAACGACTACAACCCAACTCAAAATTTCTATAAATTTCTATTTCTAAAAGCCAAATTTTGGCAATTTTGAGTACTACAGATGCTCTGGAGGTAGAAAAGTTATTGGTCGTTGAGAGAAGTAGGAACCAGAATAGTTTAGTGCTCGACATGTGTCATATTTTTTTTACAAATTTTTTTTTTCCTTTTTCTTTTGGGTTATGTTCCCTACCTTTGTGCACTATACTAATGGAAAGCAACAAGTTGAAATCATGTTGTCTAGCATCGAGTTCTGATACGGCTTGTTAAAGGGAGAAAAAAGACACCATTTTGAAAACCGAATACAAAACAAGTAAACAATTAACACAAGCGGAGAATTAAGCAGAGTAGCAAATGTTTATCATGATTCAGATCGTAACAATTATCTAGAAACATAACAGTTAAACAACAAAAGACTACCTTAAACTCTAGATTTTTTTTAATTAATTATGATAAACTTATTTTAATATGTGTAACCCTCTCAAACCTTTCATTTTTTTATCCAACTCTCGTGTAAATGGAGATGCTGTGTTTGCTCGCCTTATAAAAACTTAAGATAGGACTAACATCATATTAATAGGCTAAATTTTAAAAAAGTACACAGGTTTGGGTCAGTTTTTAAAAAATACAATTTTTTTTTTTTTTAAAAAAAAAGGACACAGTTTAAATTAAGTCCACTGGGTTAACGAGGGTTAGGGTTAGGGTAGGGTTTAAAAAACTACGTTCATGTTTCATTTTGTTTAAAAAAACTACATTAGTCTTTTATTTTGTTTAAAAAAACATCACTTAACAAATCAGGTATTTAAATAAACCCCCCAAACTAACCCTAACCCTAACTAACCCAGTGGACTTAATTTAAACTTTGTGTCCTTTTTTTAAATTAAAAAAAAAAATTTGTATACTTTTTTTAAAACTAGCCCAAACCTTTGTGTACTTTTTTTAAAAATTTGCCCATATTAATAAGAACAGATTTAGACTTCTCACATCAAATTAATGAGAACTGATTTAGACAGATGTGTTTCAAACTTCTAAAGTATAAAAGAAGCACACCATGGTATCAATGACATAACTTTCCAAGTTCCAACAATAATTTCTACAGGACCAAGATTAGGAAGAAGACAATCAAGGATGGCTAAACATTAATGATACATTACAATTTACAAGGAATCTACATGTTCAGACACGAGTGTAGATCTTATCCAACACTGACTACAGGCTATTTAAAATGCTTGCAATTTCTTGAATGCCTTCCACCCTCATCGAAGAAAATACTACAAAAAATAGAAGACAATAATAATAAATACACGTTTCATATTAATTTCAAATGATCATATTATTCAAGAAAATATATAGTGAATGACTTTTTAAATAAAGTACAGCGAATGACTTACTAAGCTCATTCATGACTCGCTGCTTTTTGTTTGCATCTTCCATTTTCCCAACTCTCACATGGTCCATATCTTCCTTTCGTTTGTTCTCCATTGACTCAATTTTTGAATGCAGTCTTGCTGCGGCTTCACCCATCTCTGCAACGCAAGATCATATACTATTATTATAATATATTGTTATATATATATTTATAATATATTATTGTTTTTTTTTTATTATACATAATATATTATTGTTATATATATATATATATATATATATATATATATATATATATATATATATATATATATATATATATATATATATATATATATATATATTATTATTATTATTATTATTTTTATTTTTTAATATATACTATTATAATAATCTGTTATCATTATAATTTATATTATTATTATTATATATTACTATTATAAATTATGGGAAAGGATCGGTTGAGCACTCCTCTAGTGCTCACCGCGTGAACACTAGGCCTTCGGGCGTTCATATCGAAAATCCGAACCGTTCACATTGATCTACACATCTAAATTAGTCTAAATATGTAAAATCAAATCATTTGAAATTTATTTGCCCATTCATTGAAGTGTTACAAAATTGTATGGCTGAAAATCATTGTTTTTATAGTCACATGATGGATGGGCAAATGAATTTTAAATAATTTGATTTTACATATTTAGACTAATTTAGATGTGTAGATCAATGTGAACGGTTCGGATTTTCGATATGAACGCCCGAAGGCGTAGTGTTCACGCGGTGAGCACCAAAGTAGTGTGCAACGGATCCTTTCCCATAAATTATTATATATATTATTATATAATTTATTATTATTGTAATAAATTGTTTAATATATAATTATATATAATTATAATAGATTATTATTACATATATATATTATAATTATTATAAGTTATTATATATATGTCTATAATTAAATATGTTTATTATAATAAATTATTTCATATTATTATATAATATACAATTATTATAATATATTATTATTTTATATATACTATTTTATATATACTATTATTTCATATATACTATTTTATATATACTATTATAATAATCTATTATTATTATAATATATATTATTATTATTATTATTATATATTACTATTATATATTATTATATATATTATTATATAATTTATTATTATTATAATAAATTGTTTAATATATAATTTGAATATATTATTATTACATATATATTATTATAATTATTATATATTATTATATATATGCATCTATTTCTATTATAAAAGTCACAATAAATCTGTCCATATACGATCTCAACCATTAATTTTAATAACATCGGAGTGATCAAAGCCATTAAAATAAGAAAAAGTGAATATATACATAGAGAATCTCATCCATTGATTTAATTAGCATCAGAGTGATCTCAACCATTCATTAAATATGATAATATACTACTGAAGAAAAATAGAAAAACAGATCAGCTTCTGTTTCTCTCTCGCATTCCTTGCCGCCGCCTTTCTCTCTTTGATCTCGTAGCCATTATCGACGCCGAAATCATCACTCCAACAGCCAATGGGCCATGTCACCGCCCTATGTCTCTCTTTGATCTCACAGCCATCATTGACGCTGCCCTCTTTCTCTCTTTGATTTCAAAGTCATCGTCGATGCCGCAATCATCACTCCCAACAGCCCACACCGCTGCCCTCTTTATCTCTTCGATCTCGCAGCCATCATCGACGTCGCCCTCTTTATTCCCTCAACTCTGGTAATTTATTTTTCCTTGTACAGAACTATTTTTAGTCATGGATTTTTGTATTCTATGTACTCTTTTTCTTTGAATTATATCCATGTGGGTTCGGGTAGTGATTGTTTAGTTGTGTGAAGTTGATTTATGCCTCAATCAAAAGTAAAGTGCGAGATGAAGGTTTACTGTACTATGATGGTAAGGTCCTCTCTACAATAGTACCCTATACTTGTCTCTCCATCGATCTACAAAGAACTGAACTGGGCAGAATGATTGCAAAATCTGCAGAGAGAGGTTCTATAATCTATCCTTCTTAGTGAGGATAAGGTGTGGTTCTGTGTCGACCATTTCAGTGGCCTAAATTACTATATACTACACCATATCACTCCCTGGTCTGTAAGAGACATGACCCGATTCCATGATTCCAAATTGCAAATATTCTACTACAACATGTTCATGCGTCATGCGACACTCAGAAATTTAGTGCAATGATGTGATGAGATAGTCAGACAGGCAATATAGCTTTTTTACTGAATTATGAGCATGAATTCAATCCTATTGTTAACATAATTTTCAGTAACCCCAAAAGTATACAACTCCCATGTTTATGCCATCGGTGGGCAGAGCACTCTGTGTTACATCTATGTCATTGATCTTGTATGCTCATTGGTTATATGGATGCTGCGTTTTTTTTTTCTGGCATATTTTGTAACATTCATTCGTTGTTTCTTATTCCTTCTTCATGTTATTATACAGTGTAAATTGGACATCTAAAACTTGAGTTGTATTTATTTGTTCTTAGAATAAATTTGGTGATGATGAGTTTGCTTTACAAGATTCCAACAATCCAAGGTGGTATACAAATTGTATCACTTGTAAAATGCACAACCTTTGTATGGGCATCGTTGTATATTATGTGTCAAGTTTTGAATTTGGATGGATCTGGGTGACACCAACATTTATATGTGCTATATATGCTTGTACATAATATATCACTTACTTTGATTATCTTGCTAACTATAGATTCATGGTTCTAAAGATCAGTTTGTAGTTCATTGCCAAGAGTTCTCGCTCAAGTATAATCCTTTTGTCTTTCCTCAATTGCAGTGGTTGAATTGGCCAATCATTTAGCTTTGTCTCTAAATGTTCCTGGTTAGGATATCCTTTTGTCTTTCCTCGCGGTGTAATGTTCCTGGTTAGATAATGGCAAGCCTATTTGGATATCCGTCACAGCTGGCACGATTGTTCAATTGGAACAACGATCTAATATCAGATCAGAGAAGTGCAGCATATGCAGAGTGACAATTGTTTTTGTTCTCTTGTAGATAGATTTGATAATTTTGATGATATGTTTTACAACTAATTTAAAAGCTAAAATTGTGGGTACTTCTCGCGTATTTTGTGAATGCTGGATGTGTCTAGGGTTATTAATTTGATGAAGCAATGTCGTGCAAGTAGAATGAGATTGTTCGCACCTTTTGTTAATAGGAGCAGCTATCAACCAAACTGTAGATATCTGCAGATAATTTTTTCTCTCGAGTTTTTTAAGCTCACAGAGGATTCACCAATTGTAGGTGTATAAAACTTCCAATTAATTGCACAGGAATACTTATAATGTGGATGAATCATCTATGTACCGTGTCTTTGTTTCAAATAATTGTAATATATCTAATTGACTACAATTCAACTATCCTCACAGCAATTCATCCTGCATAAGCATTTCTATGTATTTATTTTCGACAATAGCAGCTGTTGTAAATAGGTTATTATTAGTAAAAAAAATGTGTTAATATTATGCATTTCAATTTACAATGCAATACCCTATTTGACACTAAAGTATACAGAAAAAAATATATTTGTAAATTGTTTTATTTCTTTTTAAAAAATGGCAATAGACTATACTTATAAAAATTTGGCAATACATTTTATGGTAATACACTCCAATTAAAAAAGATTTGGCAATATTTTTTTAAAAAAAATTTATAATCAAATAATCATGATTCTTTTAATTTATAATGTAATTTTTTATATGAGCCTATATATACTTGTAAACTTTAAAAACAATTTTCAACCAAAATTCATAGATGAAGAGGAAAAAAAGATTTGCACAAAATAGTTTACCCTTGTTTAAAGTTTAATTATTTTCTTTTTAAACCCATCTCTCAATTTGATTACAATTAGTATTGTTTTTCGACAACTTATATTCATCATCATTAAATTGGTTCTGAAATTTTGGATTATTTATAGTAGAATAAGATATCGTACTTATCGAGAAATTCTAAATTTTTATATATTATATTTTAGGATTAGACGAACCATTACAAATTGATAAAATATGGTAGCACTTTCTACATTAGATTATTGATGTTTTATTCATGCGATTTCTGATCATACTAAAACTGAAACTTCAACTAATGATTTATTAATAAATTTTATTCGATAAAATCTAACTTATGAAAAATTATTATTCTTTTGCACATTGTTTATATCAATGGACAATTCCCACAATGAATACTCATCTATCAATTCCTTGAAAGAAAATCAACAATTGTGGACTATCAAAGTTTTGGTTACGAAATATTATGGTGTGATATATATATATATATATATATATATATATATATATAAGCAATGCTCTATTTCAAACGAGTTTGCACTGACCTGTTGCAAACGGCATTTCTGGCCGTTGGATCAAATCGATCAAGATCCAACGGCGATGATCGAACCCACCCATCATCCCCTTATATATATATATATATATATATATATATATATATATATATATAATCAATGCTCCATTGCAAACGAGTATGTTTGCATAGACCCGTTGCAAACGACATTTCTGGTCATTGGATCAAATCGATCAAGATCCAACGGCCATGATCAAGCCCGCCCATCATCCCCATCTCTCACTTAAGTTGTGAGGGGGTAATTTGGGAATTTCATCCCAAATAACTCTTCACCTCATTCTCTCTCCCACTCATTGTCTTTATAACGAACCTAGGGACAACCTAGGTTATGAAAAGTCGTTGTTTGAAACAACAGCCTAAGTTCGCTAAAAAAGATAAGTTTTTAAATGTCGTTGTTTGAAACGAACTGTAGTCGTTGTTTCAAAGAACGACTTTTCATAACCTATGCCGTTGTTTTGAACAACGGCCCAAGTTATAAAAAGTCGTTTGAAACAACGGCTACGGTTTGTTCAAAAAAATAGTGAATGAGAGAGCGAATGAGGCGAAGAGTTATTTGGGAGTGAAAACTCTCAAATACCCCTCTCCTCACTTAAGTGAAGAGAAGGAGATGGGTGGGGGAGATCACAGCCATTGGATCAAGATGAACTTGATCCAATTGCCAGAAATGCCGTTTGCAACGAGTCTATGCAAACAAACCTGTTTGTAATGGTGCTTGATATATATATATATATATATATATACAAATCTTCCATTGTGCACTAGCCATGGTGTGCATACGGCCTTTGGGCATTCGTATCGACGATCCAAACCGTTCACATTGATCTACATGTTTAAATTAGTCTAAATATGTAAAATCAAGTCATTTTGAAACTCATTTGCCTATCCATCATGTCATTATAAAAAGGGAAACGATATTATAAAAAGGGAAACGATATTCAGTCATACAATTTTATAACACTTCAATGCTTGGGCAAATAAATTTCAAATGACATGATTTTACATATTTATAATAATTTAGACGTGTAGATCAATGTGAACGGTTCGGATCGTTGGCACGAAGGCCGAGTGCACACCATGGCTAGCGCACAACGGAAGTTGACTACATATATATATATATATATATATATATATATATATATATATATATATATATATATATAAGCAATGCTCCATGGCAAACGAGTCTGTTTGCACAGACCTGTACAAACGAAATTGCTGACCATTGGATCAAGTTGGCCGTGATCGAGCCCGCCCATCATCCCCATCTCTCTTAAGTTGTGAGGGGTAATTTGGGAATTTCGATCCAAATAACTCTTCGCCTCATTCGCTATCTCACTCACTCCCAAATTTGAACCTAGGTCGTTGTTTGGAAACAATGGCCTGGGTTATAAAAAGTACAAACCTAGGCCGTTGTTTGAAACAACGGCCTTTTATAACATAGGTCGTCGTTCCCAACAATGATCTAGGCTATAAAAGGCCATTGTTTCAACAACCTAAGTCGTTTGGAACAACGGCCTCGGTTCATTCAACGAGTTGTTTGAAACAACGACATTTTATAACCTAGACCGTTGTTTCCAAACAACGGCCTATGCTATAAAATGCCGCTGTTTCAAACAACGTAGGCCGTTGTTTGGAACAACGACCTAGGTTCATTCAATGGGCGGGGGCGATCATGGTCGCTGGATCTTTTTCGATCTGATCCAACGGTCACGGGTGTTGTTTGCACGACCCGTTTGCACGATGCTCGTTTGCAATGGAGCATTGCTCTCTCTCTCTCTCTCTCTCTCTCTCTCTCTCTCTCTCTCTCTATATATATATATATATATATATATATATATATATATATATGCCAGCTTCGGATGCAAACGACTTTGGGTACGAACTGACGTTCGAACGCATATTGTTGCTATTCCCATTAGCGGCAATAGTTCATTCGATGTAGCTATTCCCACTAGCAGCATCTATCCTGCCGCTACTGGGAATAGCGACAACATGTGTTCACACACCAGTTCGCACCAAATCCATTCGCAATCACAGGAAATAAAATACTACCAAATTTTTATCTTTTGTAGGGAACTAGATTGCTGAATAATGTTTAATGAAGGGTGGAAGTGTTCCAACATACACTTGACGAGCATAAAACTTAGTTAATTTATAATGAAATATTGAAAAAATATAGACAAAAGATATAATCCAATGCACGATAAATTCGACATCATTTTGAAGTTGTTGTAGATGAAGTTGAGAAATATTTCATCATTGATAAAGTACAAATTTGCAACTGCAGATGAATTTCAAATTACATCCTCCACTGGCTTTAAAGATAAAAAATTATGTTACTCATTTTTTTTATTGTTTATATCAAACTGGATATTACTGAATAGGATATGAAATACTAATTACAATGAAATACAAATATTTGTTTAGCATTAATTAATGCAGGAGATGTAGCGAATGTAGACTCAAAATATGGTAATGTAGAGAAACAAAATCTTACAGTTGTAGGATTTAGGTAATATCGATTATTTAAATTGTATAATAATTTATGAAATTGTTTTGGAATTCATATGTTTTTTTTTAAAATTTAAGGTCAAACCAATTTTACTTACATTATGGGGAGAACTAGTGATCAAGGAAGAAAAAGTTCTGAAAGAATGATCATCTAACGTGTCAATTATTACAATTACATCTATAAAAACCTTAAACTTCAGAGGTAGTTCTATGCAATAAAATTTAATAATGCTATTTATTATATTATTTGTTTATTTAAAAAAAATTAACATGATTCTCTCTCGCATCAATAAACAACACTATAATCGAGAAAAATCCAAATGAACCAGAAGCAAATCAAATTCGAGAATGGTATAATTTATTTTGTATATTTAATTCTAGAATTGCTGCCTTTTGAAGTATCATTTACCATGATTTTTTAAATTTGTTTCAGGATAAGTTGTAATGAAATTTTATAAAAAAATATAATTCTTTGCAATTAAACAAAAGAAAAGTAATGAATGTGGAAGAAGCATTCTCGATTGTGTAGACGAGCATTCTTTTGAGGAATTCTAAATAACAAATTTATTTTTTGAATTCAATATTTAAAATAGTTCTCTCTTTTTGCATAGCTTGTGCATAATATTTTGTTCAACTCTCTCTATGTCTCGGAATATTTTGTTGACTTCTAATTTTATTTAATATTTCTAGGCAAAATACTACTATTGCAAAGTTTTGATCAAAAGTGTCAAAAATGTTAGAGATCCATGGTACATTGCATGTAAAACTCATTCAACAAAAATCAATGTTGAAAATAATGAAGCTTATAGTTGAAAATGTAAAAAGAATAATGTTGAATATGAGCCAAGGTATACAAAACACCATATTGTTAGTTTTTCTTTTTTACATTCTACAATCAAACATAAAAAGATTATTTATTAAGAATAATTTTTTCCAGATATGTATTCAAAATAACAATAAAAGTTACAAGTGCGAAGGCGGATTTGACTTTATTTGATGAAGAAGCAAGAAGCATCATCGTCTGTTCCGCAAAAATCCTAGAACATATTAAGAATAATGTATAATATGTAAAGAGCTAATTACTTAATTCTATATATGTAGAAAAAAATGTTGAAGAATTTAATAGAATGACCAAAAAATGTATTGGAGATGAGTATATTTTTTTGATCAAATCAGAAGATGTCACGTATGAAACAACAATTATAAGAACAATGACTGGATGCAAAACAAAAAAAGGATGAACAAAAAGTTACGAGCAGTTTTAAGTTCAAGAAAGTTAAAGTCGAAAATGATGATTTATCTTATGAAAAATATGATGAGATGTGTTTAGGATTTACTAATTTGCTCTTCTTTAAAATATCTTTTCTGTTTTAGATGATATAATTATTTATATATTAATTTATATTTACTCAAGACTATATATAATATTTACAGTCTTTAATATTAAAATTTTAAGTAATTATTGTACATAATTAATACATATTGATCATACTATATATTCAATTGAGTTCTTAATATAAAATATTGTTAAAATATTCAACTGGTACGTCCACCAAGCCACGTGCACTTGGTGCACGGCACATTTCAACTAGTATTATTAAATATGTTTATTATAATAAAATATTTTATATTATTATATATGAGTATGTATGTATATGTATACAACATGTATGTATTAGAGTATATATACTGTATACAGTATATACATACAACCAAACCTATACATACATTATATTCTCATTTTCAAAAAACTGTTTTCATAAAAATTATTACCAAACAGCTTTTATACTCTCATTTTCAGAAAACTCTTTTCAAAACAGCAAACCAAACGCAACCTAAGTGGGTAAAGCATCTTCAAAAAGACAGTGAAGGATAGTATCACAGGTAACTTCTGGACCGGCGACTTCCCTTCTAAGGTCATAACATCGAGTCCTGCCATCAGCAATATTACGAGTTATGACTTATGAGAGCTTTACATTGGAGCCATACCGTCTCAAATACTTAACACTTCACGGACACTCTCTGAGAGAGGTGAAACCCCTTCTCTCACGTGCCTTAATTTTATAAAATATCATTAATGTTGGACACTTCATACACTTCGGATCTGTTTGGCATTGCTGCAGACTAGCTGTGCTGTGGGTCAGTGTTGTGGGTGAAAAGTGCAGAAAACATGAAGTGTTTTTCCGAACCAGGTTTTCGCAGGTTCTGCAACAACAGTTTCTCGAAATGACAAGTGGTTTTTTATAAATAATTGTTTCGTAAAGTATTTTTTTACAAAATTGTTGTTAGATTATAACAATTCCCTAAAAATAAAAATTGGAAAAATCTTTTGTAACATAATTAAAATGTCAAAATTTTAAATTTTATAAAGTATTTTTCTTTTCAATTTGAATATTTCTACTTAATTTCATAAATTTGATTATTATTTTTTTAATTTTAAGCACATAACAGAAATTAAATTACAAAATTTGTATCAGCATAATAATTATAAGATTTTACATGATCAAGTGTCGAATCTATGGAGTTGAAAACGATGCGAGGAAAAAAAAAATCAGATTTCACAGCTAAGAAAAGGAAGAAACCCTAATGGTGGAAAGAGTGAAGAGAGGGAGGCAAGGGGATGGAAAGTTTGAGGTTAAAAAAGGAGAAAAGGAGGAGAACGAGGTGAAGGGATCGAAGATTTGAGAAGAAAAAGGGGGAGAAAGGGAATAGAAAGGCGAGGGGATGGAGGTTTGAGGAAAAAATAAGAAAGAGAGAGAGAGCAATGATGAAGAAGAATGAAAGAGGCGAGATGAAAGGTTGAGGGAAAAAAAAAGAAGAAAGAAAAAGAACGTGAATTTTTTTTCTAATATTTAGATTAGGAAAGGTTTTTTTTTAAGCCATAAGCCTCAATTTGGTGTGGTGGGATTTTGGGAGAAAAAAGAAGATTTTGAAAATCTCTTTGGCCCAAACAAGATGTTAAACACCTAATATTTAATATAAACTGTTTTTAGACATTTAAAAGAGCTTTTGGGCTCTCCAAAAGCAATGTTGAACAGACCCTTTGTCAGCCACATCCAAAACACATAATACAAAAATCTCAAACACTCTGTATTTCTATGTTTTGAATATTTTGTATGGATATGGACTATTGTTCTTTTGGTGATTATAGATCTCTTGTACTGTTTATGTAGCTCAACTATATTGTTGGATAACATATGGTTTAAATAATTATGATTTATAATATTAATATAGGGGAAAGTAAATTGCGTACCCAAACTTGAAAACCGACTTAATTAATACCCACTCAGTTCCAAAGATTCAGGAAACATATAAAGCCTCAAATCAAGTTTTACTTTTAAAAAAACCCTACTTTTCCTAGTTTTGCTCTTTCTCCTCCTCATTTTATCTAGTACCAACTAAACTGCTTCTTCTCATGTTAGCTCCCTTCATTCTCCCATATAGAAATCCATGTCACTGACTCTTCCATGCCTTCCTCATGATCACTGTCAAATACCAAGTCAATATCTCCTGAACTCAAACCACCACTGAATTCCAATTTCTCTCCCCCAGAAGAAATGACAAACCCTTTTCTAGATCATTGTCATACAATCCCTCCCCCCAATAACTAACATGATTACATTCCCAGTTATCTTACCACCAAGCATTTATCCATTAACTGTATTGTTGCTTAACATATCTGGAATATTTGCAAAAAGGCATGGAATATTAGAGGAAAATCTGGTACTGTGAATTCTTGGTGGTCTATGTGGAGGAAAAGGAGAATTAAATAAGCTGCTTGAGTTGGCTGGGATCTTGAAATAATCTCATTGGTATGGCGTTATTTGGAAAGAGAAATGCAAGAATTTTTGTGAAGAAATCTACTGATGCAGATCATCTTCCTGATGCAAAGAAACAAAAAGTGGATATTCAAGCAATTGAAGCAGTTGCTGCAAATTCTTGCTTTACTGCTGCCGCAACTCCAGTTGATGCTAATGTTTCTGCTGCTTCTCATACAACTCAAGTTGATACTAATGTTGCTGCTGCTGCTGCCGGAAATCCTGTTGATGCTGCTGTTAATATTCCTAGCTCTTCTGCTGTTACAGCATCTTCTGGAACTGCAAGTGTGGTGATTATAGATGACTGAAGACTATCCAAACACACAGCTGATTCACTGTCTACGAGTGCTCAAGCTTCTGATGCTGGTGAAGAATTGATTTGGACTCTCAGTTGTTTAGTGTTTTGCTTTGCTACTTTGTTTCTTTTAGTTGCTTTTGTGTTAAAACTAGATGATTCTAAACTATAATCTGAGGATGAATTGCTGGCAGCTTGTGTTTCTCTTGAGAGATCACAATTTTGTTCATTGCTCCAGCTATCAATTCTGTAGCTTACTCTTTTAATTTTATAAATTTCTTGGCTGAAGTCCATTAGGACCATCTATTTCATCCAAAAAAAAAAAAATCCTAGGACATATTAAGTTTAATAGATCACTTTTGTAGTCAAATCTAGTTATTTGAGTGAGAAATTATCAGCTCTTCTGCCACAGATCAAGAAAAATGACCAAGTTATTAAGCGACCAGGAAAAGCTAATTATTGAATATGGTGAAAAGAAGATATTGCAATTTTGGAACTCCTTTGGTTTACTCGTTCTGTATCATTTTTAAAATAATTGGGTCTAATTCCTATCTATGGGATCCGTATTGAGTTTTCTACTCTAAAACCTGTTGGGTTTTAAAAATAATTCAGACTATAATTTCAGCAAGGAAATAGTTTCCCTATAATATACAATATTATAGCCATCTTCCTGTTTACTACTTGATACAAATTTTTCGTGTTTCGTACTCCTATTCGTGTTGTATCCCATGCTCATATCCATGCTTCCCTGGTTATCGGATCCTTAATCTATCAAATAAGACTAAACTAGTTCCCCTGGAGCAATGTGTTTTTTCTTTTCTTTTCAAGTAAGCATTAACATGATTTTTGAATATGGAAGATGTAGTCATGAAGGATCTAATTATCGATCCTGGTATGGGAAAATGAGTTATAATTGTAGACAACAAAGAAGCATGTATTCATTTTCTTTTTTATTCTGATAAAGCATCACTCACATTTAGTCTAAAGTATCAAGGGGTGTTTGATGTGGTTTGATTGGACACTGGCTATTTATAGGTTTCACATTGCACAGTTACTGGGAAATGATAGTGAACAAGCAAAAGTAGCATTTTAACATATATATAAATGAAATGGCTGATACCTTGCAACATCTTATGGGAAGAGTTCTGCTCAAATAGTTGTAAAGTTCTGGTAACAGAAGAGTTATAACTACGGCTCACAGTAGACTGCTTCTCTAATGACTGGCTCTCTTTATGCAGTTCCCTAGATTTCTTTTCAACCTGAATCAGTCACATTGTCTGTCAAAGATAATTTCCCAGAAGCAAAAAAAAAATAGCTACTACAGTATATGAAACCATAAATATGGTAGAACACTTACTGCAATCAGTTTGTTTCTTAAGACTTCAAGCTGATTATCAAGCTCTGAATTAGTGGGCTCTTCGTCAAGTGGTAAGCCATCACCAGAGACCTGCTGTAAAACAATATTCAATTGATTTTTCGGGTCAATTACTAGAAAAATCTATTCATCATATCTAACATTAGGACAAATAGATGTTCAAATTCATAGATGTGTTCAGTTTTACGGTATTATCGAGAAATCAAGGATAGCAAAACTCTACCAACATTTACTAAAGTGACTATAGAGTTGGGATACGGTTGTGTGGATTGCCGACAATATTTGTAGCCTCACAGATGTATTGAATGTGCTTTCCATCTCTATCTATCTTACTCAATGACCTAGGGAAAAATGCAAAGCAACATGCATACATGTAGTCTCATTTAAAAATTGTTGTATAAGAAGAAAAACCTGAACTATAAATTACAAGTAGGAATTATCTAATACTCGAAGTAGTTTGATTCTGATACTCCTTCTATTGTATGGAAATCTATAAAGAGTTGAGGACCTCAACTAACATTTGAGCTTCTCACTTCTCTTCCAACAGCCTTTTACATTTTGGGCGCCAAGCTAAAGCTATGTAGCTTGCATGACATGCACATAGCTGAAAGAAGAAAAAAAATCTTCGCGAACCACTTCTTACGTTCGTTAAGTTCAGTTATCTCAATGATTGTGACACTAATGTAAGTTCAGATATCAAATAGTCATCTCTGTGAGACGATGGCTCTAAGTAATCATAATATTTAACTCAAAGTCATCCTTCATTCCCCAAAGTCACAAACACCTCTCATGTCACTGTTTCATGACTCTCACGTCTCTTAGCTTTTATCATGTCTCCCTATATGTGACTTTGACAAAGATTACAAAGACATGTTGCTCGGTTGCTGATACAGGTCTAATATAATGCTCCGGTCAAGCTTTGACCCCACACAGATTTTGGCACGGCAAAATTGGGATCCAATACATGTCTGATACAGGGGAACCATTTTAAAGTGTTGTAGTAACACAGATTTAAACTCATAGAACTAGGCAAATCAGCAATCATAAATATTGCAGTAGGGAATAACATTCATCTTTCAACCTAGAGCATGATGCCAAGCTAAAGGGATTAACCTAAAATACATCCAAAATATGGACGAAAAAGTGACCTATAAGAGTCGCGATACAAAAATAAAATACAGAGGAATAAACTAAACTAAACCCCATTCTCATGTATAAAATAACCTAAGTCCAGATTCTTATAAAGATTGATTAAATTTACCAAGTTAAAGACACTTTTGCGTGAAGAACATACAGCTTTAGGCAACACAAATCCCTCTGGAACAGAAAAGCAATGTCGAAGGCAATACTTCTCCCACATCTCCATTCTCCTGTCCAGAACTGCTTGTGTCAAGTAGCGAATAGAAGAAACCCCCTACAGTAATAGGAAAAATAATATTCAGGAAGTAATCATCAATCTAACCCCATGTACAGGGCTGGCCCCCCCAGGAAGGCCAGGGAGGCGGCTGCTCGGGCCTCCAACTTTTTTTGCAATTTTAGGGGCCCTCAAATTTTTTGCCCTTGTATTTATATATACGTATTTTGCGGGTAATATTTTCACGGGCCCCCAAATTTATCTTTTTGGGCTTTTGTTTTTAAAATTAGTAGTTGGATCGGCTTATTTTAGTTGGGCTTGGATTTGTATGGAGATTTTTTTCTCAAATTCCTAAATTTCCATCCATATATATATATATATATATATATATATATATATATATATATATATATATATATATGTTTTTAAGAACAGTCGCCAAAGTAAATAAATAAATAAATTTTTTAACAACTTTTTTAAAAAATAAATTTTTCTATGGGGCCCATTTCAAGAGTTCGCCTCAGGCCCCCGTGAACACTGGGTCGGCCCTGGGTCGGTCCTGCCCATGTATGATAGAACTACAAACCCAATGTTTGCTAAGCATTCACAAGAAAGGCCGTCAAAGACCAGATGAACCTTAAAATGGGTCCAGTAGTAACCTTCTATTTGATAATAAGTTCACATAAATTTGAAAGGGGTGGGGGGTTGTAGTTGTAGTACCCAGCTCCCACAAAACAAAACAAACTTCATTTGTTCAGCTAGCTTCTAGCTCCAACTATAGAAATTGAAGGAAAAAGGTATATCATCTCTAATTTCCAACTACATGCACCATTTAGTACGGCTAAATGCCAAAAGTGCAAAAAACTACCCTCCACCTGTTCTGATAATTTTACACCTCTAAAGTTTCCTTTTTTCCATCAAATCATGGCCTTCTCAATTGCACAAACTGAGAATCGTTCCCATTTCCTCAGTTCAACATTCTAAATTTGACAGAAAAAGAGAAACTCTGGGGTAGTTTACACAAACACATCGAGGTTACTCTTTTTCTTTTTGGTGAAACTTTAGGAGATTTCTGGGTTTTTTTAAATTACTCTCAACCCTGACCATAACTTTGGAGTTTTAGTTTATTGGCATGGCATTTCACATGGTATCAGAGTAACCACCCAGATTCAAATGCCACCTATCAACTATACCAAACCACATAATACAAACCTATTTGTGTACCTGTACCATATTCTATCTACAACACTTTCCACTAAAAATAAAGTGAAATCAATGATAATATGTATTTTACAAAAAAAAATCAATTATTTACACATTGCAATATAATTTAAATTTTTCACAACATTTCCCAAACTCGAACGAGACTAGGGTTTACTCACTTGAGCCAACTCATCAGATCTTCCAACCCCCGAATTAGCTGAATCTTTGACGATCTCAGAAGCTTGCCTGCAAACAGTACAACAAGGTTGTTAAATTAGGGTTTGAAAAGTGAAGTTTCGAAAAAAAAAAATTCAAGAAAATTGGTGGGAAGAGGGGCAACTGGAGAGCGAACTGGAAGGCGCCGTCGAGAATGTCGTCGGTGGAGTTAAGGATCTCGTTGATGAAGAGCTGAGGGTTGAGGTGGAGTGCGTCAAAAACCGTGCCGGTCTCGCTTTGCTCCTCCGCCATTATTGGCTGATTCTTCTTGTCTTGTCTTGTCTTGTCTTGGCAATCACAATAAAGAAAAATGAGTAAAGCCACTCTCGTATTTCATCTCACTAGTATAATGCACGTGCGATGCACGTCTATAAAAAAGTTTATTCATTAAATTAAATGAATTTGTATATCGTATAAGAAAAGAAATAGTAAAACATTTAACCGCCAAAATAGCAGGCTTCAATAATAGAATCAGTAAAAATTTCAAAAAATCAGTAAAAATTTAACCGCCAAAAATTTATACATCTGTTGATTCAAAAAATTTCAAAAAAAAAAATCTATACATGTCATAGAATTTCTATAAAGAGTACAAAATTGCAACAAATTTAGTAACATCTGTTGATTCAAAGTCTTTCAAAAAATATTCTATATATGAGTTTCTATAAAGAGTACAAAATTGCAACGAATTTAGGAATGCTAATAAATCTCACTGTAGGTCACATACGGCATGAAGAGAGTTAGTGTGGTCCTACGATCATCCCTTAAAGGGGGCCCAAAACTATACAATTATGGCAAGTATTATTCCTGAACTTTCATCCCGCAATGGCCTTGCTAGCCAACTCTTAAGCAACTATTTGTCGAAGGAAGTCACACAATGAAAGTTCAGGAATAAAACTTTGACTTAACTATCTTAATAACGAACTGATAAAATTTGTACTCGGAACTTTCTTTGAACTTGAACATCAAATTCCATATATTCAAGGGGTGTCGAATTACATGTATGTGTAGCATTTCTCACTTTCCGGATAGTATCTTCCTGATACTATTGTCCACTCCATTTATGAATGTTCTCAAAGTTCACACTTGGGAATAAAGATGTTGATACTTGAATACATTTATGAATGTTCTCAAAGTTCATTTGAGGTTTTTTAAACTGTTGCAAATTAAGCAGGGAGGGCTATGAAAGAATTCTAAAACTGACAAAAGAAGATTTGGGAGCAACATTTGATAGCCACATCCAATTATTTTAAACGAGGATTCCGATTGGCTTAACAGTCTTATTTAGAGTGCAATCAGGGTTTGATGGTTCACATCTGTGATTGAATATGTTCCTGGTACCTGACATCATTTGAGAATAGACTTGGACAACCTGAGGCTAAGTCAATCAACTACAAATCTAAATATTGGTAGTAAAGCTAGATGAAAATTACAACTGAAGGCTGGGTCTATCTCTGGTGGTTGATGACAAAGTCCTCTCACATCTGCTTGAACTTTACTGGATTCTAGCTTCAGTAATTTCTCTTGTAATGGTTGTAATCTGGAACTATTCTTAACCTGTACGTTAATAAGTGTTACACATGTTATTCAAGTTAAAAATTCTTTTTACGTTAGAAAATCTGTAACTCTTAAGCTATAAAACTCGAATCATGACAATTCAGGTTCTGTTGGATTTGAAGATATCGATAGTTTGAAACTAAACCATGAATGAAGATGCATTGCCCAGCTGACCAGCGACACTACTTGCTTCAATGATTCACTTCTTTCATCTGCTAATATATTCAATTTATGTTTGTTTGTTTTTTAATTTGTCTCGTATTTTATACATATGTACATTTATACGTAAACTATGACAGATAGTCTGATACATGCATGACCTGTGGACTAATGCTTATTGCTTTGTCTAAAAATCACTACTCTGTTATATTAATTGACAATCAAAGGGAATGTTTCACCTACTGCTCTAACATTTCTACTTCTATCCTAGACTTTAAATTTGTCGTTGTCTACAAAGATAACTAATTAAGAAACCGAAAACGAAAAGCTTTTTAAATGTTCTGAAAATGGCTTGAATAACACACTTTTTTTTATGGCCATCACATTCATGAGAACTACCTTTGTTCTTCCAACTCTGACGCAGTCATATTAGCTCTTCTATTTCTGTGATACTGCCTAAGCCTCTCCCTACGTTCAAACATTTCTTGTTGACATTGTATTTCTCTTTCATCTATTATATCTACATCATTGCCCTGTTGATTGTTCGTTGGATATATGCTATCCATTTACCTTGAAGGAAATAGTGTGTACTTAAAGGTCACTTCAAAATGCAATCTTACTTGAAAAAAATAAAATGATATAAAAAATGCAGTAACATAACCATAATCCTTTGATCGAACCAAATTTATATCAATAACATATCACACTAACTCTTAATCTAAATATTGATTTCACAATAACCAACACGAAAGCGACATTTACCTTCCAATTATGTTCTTCTTATTCGAAAACCACCTCCTTTTCAATATCCCTTCCTGTAATACACCTAAAAATTACACACAAATGAAAAATCAATCTCCCATTAAATTTTTAATAGCATAATATAATCATAAAAAACCACTTTGTTATAGCTCAAAGAGTAAGATTCATAATTAGCTCGACTAAAAATGGAAAGAAAAAAAGACACTCAGAATACATTTTCATGAAAAACATGTGCAATGCACACTTGTTCACTTTCAAAATAAACTCGTACAAACTCATACAACCAAATATGCGCAAAAAACGCGTCAGAACGTGGTGTAACTATTTGTTGTACAAATTGGACCCAACTCTACAATGCTAATATCTTGGCTGGCACACGAAGAGAAGATGATGAAGGTGATTGGATGCATCCACACTTTCCAAAAAACCCCACCTTCCCATTCTTGCTTCCATTTATAAACCAACCGGCCCTTCACTCACATTACTACCATCGCAGTCACATATTCTCTCATCTCTTTTTGATTCTATCTCTAAGATTACTGCAATGAGGTTTATTGCTATTTGTGTTTTTCTGCTTGTAAGTGCAGCTGCAATGGTGAGTGCCGATGACCCACATCGGTACTTCACGTGGACAGTCACCTATGGAACTATTTTTCCTCTTGGAGTTGCTCAACAGGTTTGTTTCTTCTCATACATTCTCAGTCAAATTTCACATGTTTGATGATTCCTTTGATATAAAAATTTTTAATTAGAAAGTTGTTAAAGACGAACCTTGATTATCCTAACTATTCCCATATAAGTCTTAATGGACACACCAAAAAGTCCAGACACATAACAATAAAAAAAAAATCTCCAAACATTTTTTTGGAGTCAATATATAAGGAAATTTAAAATGACTACATAAAATGGGTGATAATTGAGGATGGTCAGATGGATGACTGAAAATGAACATTATGCTTTTAACTGGTATTTTATTAAACTTTTAAAATCGTCTTTCTATCCTTCTTATAAAAGCCCTGATGCCTAAACCGTACTTTCAATTTTTACATGACCTAAAGCCTAATTTGCTTTTCATGGCATTAATCACCTTCTAATACAACTTTACTTCCAGACCAATTCCTCAGATGCTACAATACACTACCATTAGGACCACGTTTAAGCAAAATCAGTAAAATTTTCCTTTAGAAGCACAAAAACACACCAACCAAACATATAAAGTACTTCTTATACCTCCAACTTCATCCAAATATAAATACCACTAAGATCTGCATACCAACTAAAATCCGTCAAATCAAACAACCATTTATTTCATTCTTTCCATTTGAACCATCAGCTACAAACCTTCTTCAATTATTCCTAATACATTTATTCCACATAACCAAAAAGAACTTTCCCACATCTGGAACTCTCCCAAGACCTATCTCAAACAACCTTCCTATAAGATTTTGACTCACCATTCTAAAACTACAATCTTGGGTTCCAATCAACACTCAAAGACTCTCAATTTCATTCTGCACTGATTCCCATAATAGAACATTACTTTGTCTAACCATTCTACCATTAACACACAATTAAACAAAACCATTCAACATATTATCTAAATTCTTCAATCATTTCTTCATCAAATATCCAATTCAATAAAATTCGTATCTTTTTCCACCAACTACAAATATCCAAACTAAAAACTAACGAAAATTAAAACATTTTTTCCAAAATAGAGTCATTAACAGACAATTAACCATAAACATTCCACACATAGTCTAAATCTTTAAATCATTTCTTCATCAAATATCCAATTCCACAAAAATCTTAGTCACTCTCCACATAAGTATCTCAAAAACTTCCCTCCAATTTTCTGAGTCCCCATTCCAAACAGTCACTCTCGGATTCTTATTAACACACCTAAATATTTGCCAATTTTCTCCCTACACCTATTATCATGAAGAAATCATTACTACATTTAAACATCCCAAAATAAAGGCAATAACACAATTGATCATACCACATTCTTGACATGATCCCAAATTTTTAATCATTTCTTCATCAAATACCCAATTCAATACAAAATCCTATCATTTTCAACCTGCTCTAAATATCCGACATAATAACTAATCAAGATCCAAACTTTTGTACAAAATAGAGGGATTAATAAAAAATCAACCACAATCCATTACACACATTACCTAAATTCTTCAATCATTCATTCATCAAAAATCCAAATCAATAAAAGTATCAGCTTAATGAAGAATACTCGGGGTTTTAGAGTTTTGCAATTTATTGAATTATGTACCTCGATTTCGGGGCCTACGTTTGAAGGAAGGGCGGCGGTAAATCGGTAGGTCGAGGGGGCGTCGCTGGCAACGGTGTCGCGGCGGCGCGTTTGGCGACGCTGGAGAGCGACCGAGTTTCGGCGGGAAATCGGCAGGTCGAGGGGCTTCGCTGGCGACGAAGGAAGGGCGGCGGGAAATCGGCAAGTCGAGGGGGCGTCGCTGCGACGGTGTTGCGGCGGCGCGTTGGGCGGCGCTGGAGAGCGGCCGAGTTGGGGGAGAGAGGGAGATGAATAGATGGGAAGGAGATTTAGGGTTTTGGGGTTTAGACGGGAGGGTGTTGCGAGAGAGAGGGAGAGGAGTACAGTGGAGTTCAGGGGTTTTTTTTTTTTCTTTCTATTTTTTTGGTGGATTTTGATACTAACGTGATTTGCACGGTTTTGCTCAGTTACAAAATTAGGCTGTGTTTATTTACAATCCCAACTCTCTCATTAAAATAGTAGAGATTATTCTTGCCTTGGCTTTAGTTGCAGAGGGGAATGAGAAATACAAGAGTTTATTGACGGATTTTGAAAGTGGTGAGTTTGGGCATGTGCGATGCGCGTATAAATAAATAATAAGGAAAAGGGAAATACAATAAAGAAAAATGATTAAAGCCATTGAAACTATAAAGAAAAGTGAGTAAAGCCATTGAAACTTTGGCTTTACTCATTTTTCTTTATTGTGATTGCCAAGACAAGACAAAACAAGACAAGAAGAATCAGCCAATAATGGCGGAGGAGCAAAGCGAGACCGGCACGGTTTTTGACGCACTCTACCTCAACCCTCAGCTCTTCATCAACGAGATCCTCAACTCCACCGACGACATTCTCGACGGCGCCTTCCAGTTCGCTCTCCAGTTGCCCCTCTTTCCCCCAATTTTCTTGAATTTTTTTTTTTTTGGAAACTTTACTTTTCAAACCCTAATTTAACAACCTCGTTGTACTGTTTGCAGGCAAGCTTCTGAGATCGTCAAAGATTCAGCTAATTCGGCGGTTGGAAGATCTGATGAGTTGGCTCGAGTGAGTAAACCCTAGTCTCGTTCAAGTTTGGGAAATGTCGTGAAAATTTTAAATTATATTGCAATGTGTAAATAATTGATTTTTTTTGTAAAATACATATTATCATTGATTTCACTTTATTTAGAGTGGAAAGTGTCGTACATAGAATATGGAATAGGTACACAAATAGGTTTGTATTATGTGGTTTGGTATAGTTGATAGGTGGCATTTGAATCTGGGTGGTTACTCTGATACCATGTGAATTGTCATGCCAATAAATTAAAACTCCAAAGTTATGGTCAGGGTTGAGAGTAATTTAAAAAAACCCAGAAATCTCCTAAAGTTTCACCAAAAAGAAAAAGAGTAACCTCGATGTGTTTGTGTAAACTACCCTAGAGTTTCTCTTTTTCTGTCAAATTTAGAATGTTGAACTGAGGAAATGGGAACGATTCTCAGTTTGTGCAATTGAGAAGGCCATGATTTTGATGGAAAAAAAGGAAACTTTAGAGGTGTAAAATTATCAGAACAGGTGGAGGGTAGTTTTTTGCACTTTTGGCGTTTAGCCGTACTAAATGGTGCATGTAGTTGGAAATTAGAGATGATATACCTTTTTCCTTCAATTTCTGTAGTTGGAGATATAAGCTAGCCGAACAAATGAAGTTTGTTTTGTTTTGTGGGAGCTGGGTACTACTCCAACTACAGCCCCCCACCCCTTTCAAATTTATGTGAACTTATTATCAAATAGAAGGTTACTATTGGACCCATTTTAAGGTTCATCTGGTCTTTGACGGCCTTTGTTGTGAATGCTTAGCAAACATTGGGTTTGTAGTTCTATCATACATGGGCAGGACCGACCCAGGGCTGACCTAATGTTCACGGGGGCCTGAGGCAAACTCCTGAAATGGGCCCCATAGAAAAATTTATTTTTTAAAAAAGTTGTTAAAAAATTTATTTATTTATTTACTTTGGCGACAATTCTTATATATATATATATATATATATATATATAGAGAGAGAGAGAGAGAGAGAGAGA
Organism: Hemerocallis citrina; assembly: GCA_017893485.1. Classification (NCBI taxonomy): domain Eukaryota; kingdom Viridiplantae; phylum Streptophyta; class Magnoliopsida; order Asparagales; family Asphodelaceae; genus Hemerocallis; species Hemerocallis citrina. The sequence goes on from CM030363.1 coordinate 1,873,853, forward strand.
GAGAGAGAGAGAGAGAGAGAGAGAAATCTTCCGTTGCACACTACTTTGGTGAGCACTCCGTGAGCACTCACGAACTAGAGACCCTATGAAAAATCCGAACCACTCATATTGTTCTATATATCTTAGATAGCCTAACAATAAAAAATCAAGTAATTTGAAGTTCATTTACCCATGATTTACATCATCACAAAATTGTGTGGCTGAAAATTCTAATAGCATGATGGATGGGCAATGAACTTCAAATTACTCGATTTTTTATTGTTAGGCTATCTAAGACATATAGAACAATATGAGCGGTTCGAATTTTTCATAGGGTCTCTAGTTCGGGAGTGCTCACGGAGTGCTCACCAAAAGTAGTGTGCAACCGAAGGGGTCTCTCTCTCTCTCTCTCTCTCTCTCTCTCTCTCTCTCTCTCTCTATATAAGCCCAAAAAGATAAATTTGGGGGCCCGTGAAAATATTACCCGCAAAATACGTATATATAAATACAAGGGCAAAAAATTTGGGAGCCCCTAAAATTGCAAAAAAAGTTGGAGGCCCGAGCAGCTGCCTCCGTGGCCTTCTTGGGGGGGGGGGGGGGGGGGGCCTGTACATGGGGTTAGATTGATGATTACTTCCTGAATATTATTTTTCCTATTACTGTAGGGGGTTTCTTCTATTCGCTACTTGACACAAGCAGTTCTGGACAGGAGAATGGAGATGTGGGAGAAGTATTGCCTTCAACATTGCTTTTTTGTTCCAGAGGGATTTGTGTTGCCTAAAGCTGTATGTTCTTCACGCAAAAGTGTCTTTAACTTGGTAAATTTAATCAATCTTTATAAGAATCTGGACTTAGGTTATTTTATACATGAGAATGGGGTTTAGTTTAGTTTATTCCTCTCTATTTTATTTTTGTATCGCGACTCTTATAGGTCACTTTTTCGTCCATATTTTGGATGTATTTTAGGTTTATCCCTTTAGCTTGGCATCATGCTCTAGGTTGAAAGATGAATGTGATTCCCTACTGCAATATTTATGATTGCTGATTTGCCTAGTTCTATGAGTTTAAATCTGTGTTACTACAAAACTTTAAAATGGTTCCCCTGTATCAGACATGTATTGGATCCCAATTTTGCCATGCCAAAATTTGTGTGGGGTCAAAGCTTGACCGGAGCATTATATTTAACCTGTATCAGCAACCGAGCAACATGTCTTTGTAACCTTTGTCAAAGTCACATATAGGGAGACATGATAAAAGCTAAGAGACGTGAGAGAGTCATGAAACAGTGACATGAGAGGTGTTTGTGACTTTGGGGAATGAAGGATGACTTTGAGTTAAATATTATGATTACTTAGAGCCATAGTCTCACAAAGATGACTATTTGATATCAATCTATGACCAAAATTTATATAGCATTATAGTTTAATGCGAAAGTTTTATTTGAAGGAAACTAAGTTTTCCATTACAGCTGTAAAACTCAGTAAATCTATGCAAGATTTCCTAACTGTCTTCTCTATATAAGATTACATTTCGATGGAGAAAGTCTTGGATAATGTTGATGATGAGAATACTTATCTATATATGTAACTCCCGTTTCCGATTGTACAAAAAAAATTTCTACGTATTTTTACATTTCTATTATTTATAATTTTTTTCATTCTCTTTATTTTTTTTTATGTATTAAATTCATTTTGAATATCCTATTTGAGCCTAATCCAAATTCTAAACTAATCCAACCCGTTGGAGCCCAACACAAACCCAAATTCTAATCCAGCCCCAAACCCAAAACCTAAACAGAACCCACTTCCCACTAATAGCATACAAATCCCCATCAAACCCAAACAAATTGACTTCCTCTTTGCTGCCCCATATAGTAAACCCCGACATCAGCTTCATCCCTGCCTCGCCCTCCTCCCCGCACACCATCCACCATTGTTGCTGCCTTGCTATCCCTCCACCTCCAACCCATTCTCCAACAGCAACTCCTCCACCCTAAGCCCCTGTCACTGCCATTGTTGCTACCTCTCCAAACTCGAAACCCATACATCAACTCCTTGTTGTCGTTGCTCTTGCTCACTCTTGCTCATGCTTTTGCTGTCTCGCTGTCGTGCGCCGCCGCCGTAGACGTTGCCGCTTCTTTACCTTCCCCATTGCACTAATTGTATAAGGCAAGCAATTCTTTGAACTCCCGTAAGTAGTTCCTTGATTGATTATCGTTTCGTAAATTTCAGTTATGGTCCATTGAACTTGATTATCGTTTCGTAAACCCTAGTTATTATCCACGTTCATGCAAGTACTTCTCATTGCTTGATCCATCGTATTATTGAATTTCATGTAATTCTTTCATGCTTTTGAACCATTCGTTATACGCCATGTTGAATCGTTCTAGATTCGATACCCATAGAAAGATCATAAAGCTTCATTGTCATTGCATACACCGTATGAACACGACTTAGATACGTATATGCATATTGATATATATTATGATTCAAGTTATATTTTGATTTTGTTGCAATGCGATAGTATAATTAAATTCCGATTTTTGAAAGATTTATCGATGATTTTACAGTTGAGCTATTAGTATGAGAAGTTGACCCTATATTGCTGCCTGAACATTGTACCCATAAATATTTGATTGTTAGACCTAGCTACTATCCTTAGAATGTATCGTATGAATTTGTGTTGGATCTGACAGGGAGTCTACTTTCTAGAACCCCTAACGGAATCGATTTTGCTTCCCCGTAGTAGTGGGAAAGTAAATTTCTGTACAGTAGTGTATACTGTTTAGAATTGCATTTTTATGTTCTTAATTTATACATATGTTATTATTCATACTTAATGAATTGAATTAATATAGTTGATTGATAGAGTAACTCCATATCATGCATTGCATAGTTCTTGATACTCCCAATACCTTCTTGATATATTCTGGATACTTATCCTGATTATCGTTCTGTTTCTATCGTATCATGCATCGTTATGGTTATAGTCATTGATATTGTTTTGGATGGTGGAACTAAGTGCCATATGGAACTAAGTGTCACATAGAACTGAGTGTCATATAAAGTTAAGTGCCTTGTAGAACTAAGTGCCACGTTGTAGAATATGCAGGGGCCACCTCTAGAATCTGTCGGGGGCAACCTCTAGAATCTAATATCCTAAGAATTGAAATAACTGTCTTGATACCACCATTTTCATTGATTGCAAGAATTGCTTGTTCATGATTGATCATAATAAAAGAATAACAAGCCAGGATAATAAGGGTACAACTTAGTCGTGGACAATATAAGAGACTGTCTTCGGAAGGGGCCCGTGTTTCCCGTATCGGTCATGGTTCATTGTTTATTGGTTATCGATTGATTACGTATTACTGGCTACAATATCCTGATTATCATGTATTGTTTACCGGTCATTGTTTATTGTTATCGGAAGACCTAGGTACCTGATTTTGTAGGCTTCACCACTTAAGTCCAAACGTTCACTTGATTGTTATGTACCCGAACCTGTAGTATGAGATACAAGATTACGTACATTAGATAAATCAATAAAAGGCTAATAGACCTAAGATTGACACTAAGCATCGACATTTGCATTATTGATTTTTGACTACTGTTTATCGATCATTGCATTATTGATTATTGACTATTGTTTATCGACTATTGTTTATCGATCATTGCTTTATTGATTATTGACTGTTGTTTATCGACTATTGTATCATTGATTATCGACTATTGATCTGTCACTGACTATTGTTTATTGACCATTGCTTATCAATTGATTATACCTCACAGTTTTGATTGCATCTTACCGTCATTACTTGTATTGTACATGATCATGTTTTCGAAATTGCATTGCCAGTCTTTATTTCTTTCCATGTTATACATTGTTTCTTGTTATCATATTGCTTGTTACTACTTGCCGTCTGTAGCTTTCTCTAACGGACACCCCCCAACTCTAGATGTTGAGTTTACAAGTACCGTGGAGGAACTAATAGAAGGACTTGGCGATCAAATCTTCTAGAGGATGGAGTTGGAGTTAACTTGCATTAATTTATCTTGTTCCATACTTTTTTCCAGTTATTATTGTTATTCTTTCGTATATTGTATATCCGTGCATTTTGATCCGAAGTTTAAGTTTCAAATGTTGGTTATTTTGTGGATTACTTAAGTTTATTTCCTGTTTATGTGAAAATATTAATCATGCTTGGTTGTGGTCATGATTACATTGAGTTAACCATACAACTTATGAATGTTGTATATCATTCGTTGAACCTTAGTTGCATTTCCGTACTTCCGTATTTCGGAAAGCAGGGCGTGATAGGTTTTTAGTGGTATAGAGTCAGGTTAGGCTCTTACCAAGTTGGGGTTTAGCCACGTTGGGCTCTAGCCAGGGTTTATTCAACAATATGCACACCGCAATTGATCACATGAACAATGATAACCATGTTGTAATCTAGATACTGACCTTATTCTCTTTTATTTATGTTTGATTCATCGATCGGCACCACTTGATCTGTGACGACATGTTAGCTGCTTGGAACATCACCACGGGAGGTGTTTTCGTTCGTGGTAAGGTGTGCAGGTAGTCTCAAGATCCCAGGTCGCTAGGAGTTCGAATTTCATGCGAGAGAGACCGTTTGAGCTTGTCAAGGATTCAGTGAGGCATAAGGCAGGTTGCTGGAGATGGACGATGATGATGGAGTTTACCCAATCAGAGTGGTGCAGCGAAAGCTTGGTGGGCTCATAACCCAGGAGCGCAACTTACCTGGCAGTGCAGCCCGTCACTATTGCGACCATCAGGAGGACCGATGCGGAGGCCAGCTCAGACCCCGACAGTTGGAGCACAACCCTACTCACCTGTTGCTCCGAAGGATGAACTGGCGTGTGATTATTGCCACAAGATTGGTCACCTACGTAAGGATTGTAGGATAGCCCATCGCCTATGCTTTGTGTGCGGAGCGAGCGATCACATGGCCCGAGATTGCCCGAATAGAAGGGACGATACACCACAGGAGGATCAACTCCCGGTGGAAGACAGACCGAAGGATGTGGTTAGGCTTAAAACCTGACCGCCGACGGCGTAGTTGCAGGAATTTTGCAATATATTCGTATTCAATTTTTGTGTTTGCTTGCCCCTTCTTGCATCATTTACTTTTCTTTCCATACATTCCGTCATCATAAAGCGATCCATTATTTGGCATCATTCTACCCATATTCTCTCATATTCTGGTGCTACTACCACCTCATTTCTCTCCCTTTAACCTCCTGCTTCGTTATCTCATGAGTTTTTACACTTGCACTATCCTACGCTTCGGCTGAATAAATTTCGAGGACGAATTTTTTTTTGTAAGGTGGGTAGGATTATAACTCCCATTTCCGATTGCACAAAAAATTTTCTACATATTTTTATATTTCGATTATTTATATATTTTTTATATTAAATTCATTGTGAATCCCCTATTTGAGCCCAACTAATCCAACTCGGTGGAGCCCAACACAAACCCAAATCCTAACCCAGCCCAAACCCAAAACCTAAACTAAACCCACTCCTCACTAACGACATACAACTACCCTTCACTGTCACCTCTCTCACCCTCAACAGCTCCTCTTCTCTTCTCCTACACAACCAACAACCTCTTCACACCATCAACCCAACAAGCAACCCCGACTTCATCTTCCTTCCGAGCCCTCCTCCAACACCTCAACTCACTACCCGATACCCGAGCAACTATTGAAAACCCACTGTCATCTTCTCAAACCCCGAGCCTCCCACCTTGCTGCCCTCCACCGACAGCCACCGACAGCCAACAACTCCACCATCATCTGCTCTTCAACCGCCAGATGATAACCGGAAAAGATGAATCGTTAAAAACTTTATTTCTTCCATAGCTTTTCCTTCTTTCTTGTTTCTCTTGCTGTTGTTATAATGAATAGTATGGCATTTTGCTTTGATATTTAGTGTATATTATATACTTTAGATATTTATAAGAAACCTTAGAAAATTAGATTGGGCCTTACTTAATTGAGGCGTGCACCTTTGATCGTGCCTTGCGCCTCAGGCGTTTTAGGGAATCTAAAACTGCCTTGCCTTTCTTCGTCGGCCACACTGGTCTATTACTTGTTCTGTAATAAAGGCTTTGTTGGTGGTGGTGTTTTATTACTTGTTTTTTTGGTGGTGGTGTTCTATGAGTTTAAATCTGTGTTACTACAACACTTTAAAATGGTTCCCCTCTATCAGACATGTATTGGATCCCAATTTTGCAGTGCCAAAATCTGTGTGGGGTCAAAGCTTGACCGGAGCATTATATTAGACCTGTGTCAGCTATTAAAGACCCTACCAATGGACCAAAACTTCGAAGTTGTGGTAAGGATGAGGGTTTTAATATTTATATTCTAACATGCCCCCGCAGGTTGATGACCATCTTTTTGGGCCAATACCTGGACTATACGCAGCAGTATTTTTTTTTAATCCGCATTTAAATTGCGCAGCCGGTGAGATTCGAACCTGGGTTGCTCTGATACCATATTAAAAACCCTACCAATGGACCAAAACTTCGAAGTTGTGGTAAGGATGAGGGTTTTAATATTTATATTCTAACATCAGCAACCGAGCAACATGTCTTTGTAACCTTTGTCAAAGTCACATATAGGGAGACATGATAAAAGCTAAGAGACGTGAGAGTCATGAAACAGTGACATGAGGGGTGTTTGTGACTTTGGGGAATGAAGGATGACTTTGAGTTAAATATTATGATTACTTAGAGCCGTCGTCTCACAGAGATGACTATTTGATATCTGAACTTACATTAGTGTCACAATCATTAAGATAACTGAACTTAACGCGAAGATTTTTTTTCTTCTTTCAGCTATGTGCATGTCATGCAAGCTGCATAGCTTTAGCTTGGGGCCCAAAATGAAAAAGGCTGTTGGAAGAGAAGTGAGAAGCTCAAATGTTAGTTGAGGTCCTCAACTCTCTATAGATTTCCATACAATAGTAGGAGTATCAGAATCAAACTACTTCGAGTATTAGATAATTCCTACTTGTAATTTATAGTTCAGGTTTTTCTTCTTATACAACAATTTTTAAATGAGACTACATGTATGCATGTTGCTTTGCATTTTTCCCTAGGTCATTGGGTAAGATAGATAGAGATGGAAAGCACATTCAATACATGTGTGAGGCTACAAATATTGTCGGCAATCCACACAACCGTATCCGAACTCTATAGCCACTTTAGTAAATGTTGGTAGAGTTTTGCTATCCTTGATTTCTTGATAATACCGTAAAACTGAACACATCTATGAATTTGAACATCTATTTGTCCTAATGTTAGATATGATGAATATTTTTTTCTAGTAATTGACCCGAAAAATCAATTGAATATTGTTTTACAGCAGGTCTCTGGTGATGGCTTACCACTTGACGAAGAGCCCACTAATTCAGAGCTTGATAATCAGCTTGAAGTCTTAAGAAACAAACTGATTGCAGTAAGTGTTCTACCATATTTATGGTTTCATATACTGTAGTAGCTATTTTTTTTTGCTTCTGGGAAATTATCTTTGACAGACAATGTGACTGATTCAGGTTGAAAAGAAATCTAGGGAACTGCATAAAGAGAGCCAGTCATTAGAGAAGCAGTCTACTGTGAGCTGTAGTTATAACTCTTCTGTTACCAGAACTTTACAACTATATGAGCAGAACTCTTCCCATAAGATGTTGCAAGGTATCAGCCATTTCATTTATATATATGTTAAAATGCTACTTTTGCTTGTTCACTATCATTTCCCAGTAACTGTGCAATGTGAAACCTATAAATAGCCAGTGTCCAATCAAACCACATCAAACACCCCTTGATACTTTAGACTAAATGTGAGTGATGCTTTATCAGAATAAAAAAGAAAATGAATACATGCTTCTTTGTTTTTTTTTGATAGTAAAAGGTTGGCCTTGGCCCCCCGTGTTTCATTAAAAAAAATTAACAAAACAAACAACAAAAAATAAGGCTTATGAAGTTCAGATCCCAACAGGCTGGGTTCTGGAATTCATACACCCCAACCAACAAACAAAAAATACAAGAAAATCTAATCCTACTAATGGAGTGAACTCGTCCAAGTCAATTTCTAGTGCCAATTTGAGCTCATTCTCTCTCTCAGTCCCTTACTTGTACACCGTTTATCCGTACCGTTGGTCGCACGGACACCTCCGTCGCCCCCATCAGTGAATCATACGTACAACTCGTCCAAGTCAATACATGCTTCTTTGTTGTCTACAATTATAACTCATTTTCCCATACCAGGATCGATAATTAGACCCAATTATTTTTAAAATGATACAGAACAAGTAAACCAAAGGAGTTCCAAAATTGCAATATCTTCTTTTCACCATATTCAATAATTAGCTTTTCCTGGTCGCTTAATAACTTGGTCATTTTTCTTGATCTGTGGTAGAAGAGCTGATAATTTCTCACTCAAATAACTAGATTTGACTACAAAAGTGATCTATTAAACTTAATATGTCCTAGGATTTTTATTTTTATTTTTTTTTTACAAAAGCAACTAAAAGAAAGAAAGTAGCAAAGCAAAACACTAAACAACTGAGAGTCCAAATCAATTCTTCACCAGCATCAGAAGCTTGAGCACTCGTAGACAGTGAATCAGCTGTGTGTTTGGATAGTCTTCAGTCATCTATAATCACCACACTTGCAGTTCCAGAAGATGCTGTAACAGCACAAGAGCTAGGAATATTAACAGCAGCATCAACAGGATTTCCGGCAGCAGCAGCAGCAGCAACATTAGTATCAACTGGAGTTGTATGAGAAGCAGCAGAAACATTAGCATCAACTGGAGTTGCGGCAGCAGTAAAGCAAGAATTTGCAGCAACTGCTTCAATTGCTTGAATATCCACTTTTTGTTTCTTTGCATCAGGAAGATGATCTGCATCAGTAGATTTCTTCACAAAAATTCTTGCATTTCTCTTTCCAAATAACGCCATATCAATGAGATTATTGCAAGATCCCAGCCAACTCAAGCAGCTTATTTAATTCTCCTTTTCCTCCACATAGACCACCAAGAATTCACAGTACCAGATTTTCCTCTAATATTCCATGCCTTTTTGCAAATATTCCAGATATGTTAAGCAACAATACAGTTAATGGTAGCGAGTCTCTTATAGGGTGGAGTGTCTGCGGTCTCTTATAGGGTGCTTGAAGTTGACGCGTGAGTCATTAATGGTAGCGACAGAGGTGTCAGTCTGAGCAGTCAGGGGAGAGAACATCCTTCGTTGCGAGGTGCCAGTGAGAATCAACGAGGGTCAAGCGAGGGGATGAGAACCAGGACTCAATCTGTACAGGGAGTTGTCAGATTGGTGGAGTGTCTGCGGTCTCTCATATGGTGCTTCAAGTTGACGTATGATTCACTGATGGGGGCGACGGAGGTGTCCGTGCGACCGACGGTACGGATAAACGGTGTACAAGTAAGGGACTGAGAGAGAGAATGAGCTCAAATTGGCACGAGAAATTGATTTGGACGAGTTCACTCGATTAGTAGGATTAGATTTTGTTGTATTTTTTGTTTGTTGGTTGGGGTGTATGAATTCCAGAATCCAGCTTGTTGGGATCTGAACTTCATAAGCCTTATTTTTGGTTGTTTGTTTTGTTAAATTTTTTAATGAAACACAGGGGGGCCAAGGCCAACCTTTTACGATAAAAAAAAACAATACAGTTAATGGATAAATGCTTGGTGGTAAGATAACTGGGAATGTAATCCTGTTAGTTATTGGGGGGAGGGATTGTATGACAATGATCTAGAAAAGGGTTTTTCATTTCTTCTGGGGGAGAGAAATTGGAATTCAATGGTGGTTTGAGTTCAGGAGATATTGACTTGGTATTTGACAGTGATCATGAGGAAGGCATGGAAGAGTCAGTGACATGGATTTCTATATGGGAGAATGAAGGGAGCTAACATGAGAAGAAGCAGTTGAGTGTGTACTAGATAAGATGAGGAGGAGAAAGAGCAAAACTAGGAAAAGTAGGGTTTTTTTAAAAGTAAAACTTGATTTGAGGCTTTATATGTTTCCTGAATCTTTGGAACTGAGTGGGTATGAATTAAGTCGGTTTTCAAGTTTGGGTACGCAATTTACTTTCCCTTATATTAATATTATAAATCATAATTATTTAAACCATATGATATCCAACAATATAGTTGAGCTACATAAACAGTACAGGACATCTATAATCACCAAAAGAACAATAGTCCGTATCCATACAAAATATTCAAAACATAGAAATACAAAGTGTTTGAGATTTTTGTATTATTGTTTTTGGATGTGGCTGACAAAGGGGCTGTTCAACATTGCTTTTTGAGAGCCCAAAAGCTCTTTTAAATGTCTAAAAACAGTTTATATTAAATATTAGGTGTTTAACATCTTGTTTGGGCCAAAGAGATTTTCAAAATTTTCTTTGTTCTCCCAAAATCCCACCACGCCAAATTGAGGCTTATGGTTTCAAAAAAAAAACTCTTCCTAATCTAAATATTAGAAAAAAAAATTTCACGTTCTTTTTCTTTCTTCTTTTTTCTTCCTCAACCTTTCATCTCGCCTCTTTCATTCTTCTTCATCATTGCTCTCTCTCTCTCTCTCTTATTTTTTCCTCAAATCTCCATCCCCTCGCCTTTCTATTCCCTTTCTCCCCATTTTTCTTCTCAAATCATCGATCCCTTCACCTCGTTCTCCTCCCTTTCTCCTTTTTTAACCTCAAACTTTCCATCCCCTTGCCTCCCTCTCTTCACTCTTTCCACCATTAGGGTTTCTTCCTTTTCTTTCCTCGCATCGTTTTCAACTCCATAGATTCGACACTTGATCATGTAAAATCTTATAATTATTATGCTGATACAAATTTTGTAATTTAATTTCTGTTATGTGCTTAAAATTAAAAAAATAATAATCAAATTTATGAAATTAAGTAGAAATATTCAAATTGAAAAGAAAAATAATTTATAAAATTTAAAATTTTGACATTTTAATTATGTTACAAAAGATTTTTCGAATTTTTATTTTTAGGGAATTTTTATATTCTAACGACAATTTTGTAAAAAAATACTTTACGAAACAATTATTTTTTAAAAACCACTTGTCATTTCGAGAAACTGTTGTTGCAGAACCAGCAAAACACGGTTCGGAAAAACACTTTATGTTTTCTGCACTTTTCACCCACAACACTGACCCACAGCACAGCTAGTCTGCAACAATGCCAAACAGATCCGAAGTGTATGAAGTGTCCATCATTAATGATATTTTATAAAATTAAGGCCCGTGAGAGAAGGGGTTTCACCTCTCTCAGAGAGTGTTCGTGAAGTGTCAAGTATTTGAGACGGCATGGCTCCAATGTAAAGCTCTCATAAGTCATAACTCGCAATATTGCTGATGGCAGGACTCGATGTTATGACCTTAGAAGGGAAGTCGCTAGTCCAGAAATTACCTGTGATACTATCCTTCACTGTCTTTTTGAAGATGCTTTACCCACTTACTTTTTGAAAGTTTTTTTCCAAACTGACATTTTTTTAAAAAAAATATTCAAACTAACCTGTCTCAAAAATCGAATTTGGTAAAAATCTCATCGTTTTTTGAGACAACGAGTGTGAGGTTTGGCTTTTTTTTATTTCTCCTTGAGCAAGACTCGCTGTCTTAAAAAGCGAGTGGGCTTTTCCCAAACTCGTTTTTTGAGACAGTGAGTATCGTTTGGGAGTTTTTAATACCCTAGGTTCGTATTTTTTCCTCTCCTTGTCTCCACTCTTACTCTTTCTTATATCCATTCTTACTCTCTCATTAACTCCAAAACTCAAAATCCTAGCCTTCCAAAATCGAACTCCTACCCAAAAAATTTCCTATAAATCTAAATATATTCACTTAATCTTTCCCAACCCTCTCAACTTCTACTTTCAAAATCCTAAACCCATCTTCCGAAAGATCCATATTTTGGTCTTTGAAAATTTCTCAACTCCACAGTCGCTTTTCTAGAAAGCGATGTGGTTTTGCCTACACTCGTTTTTTTCAGAAAGCGATTGTAGGCAAAATCCAATAGCTTTATGAGAAAGCGACTTTTGAGTTGAGAAATTTCCAAAGACCACGTAGGCTCTAGAAATCTCTCAATTCTAAACTCGCTTTCTCATAAAGTGAAGAGGTTTTGCCCAGACTCACTTTCTGAGAAAGCGAGTTTAGGGGGAAAAAAATTCCAATTCACTCTGCATATGCAGTCAGCCCTGTACATTCATATCTACTCCAGCATCTATGAATCCAAATTCATTCACAATCTCTAAACTTCCAATGATTTTGAAACAAATGTGAATTATCATAGTTCAAAATTTCAAAATATTGATCTTTTGGAAGATGGGTTTAGGTTTTGAGAGTAAAAGTTGAGAGGGTTGAGAAAGATTATGTGAATATATTTAGATTTATAGGATATTTTGTGGGTAGGAGGTCGATTTTGGGAGGCTAGGGTTTTGGGTTTCGGAGTTAAGGAGAGAGTAAGAATAGAGATAAAAAAGAGTAAGAATGAAGATATGGAGATGAAAAAAAATTAGTCTGGGGTATTAAAAACCCCAAACGACACTCGCTGTCTCAAAAAGCGAGTCTTAGTCAGAGAAATCAAAAAAAACTCAAACCTCACACTCGCTGTCTAAAAAAACGACGGGATTTTTACCAAACACGTTTTTTTACACACTCGCTGTCTAAAAAAACGACGGGATTTTTACCAAACACGTTTTTCTAGACAGTGAGTAGGTCAGTTTGGATTTTTTTTAAAAAAAAGTAGGTCTGTTTGGGAAAAACTTTTAAAAAGTATGTCATTTTGGGAAAAAATTCACTTTGTTTAGAGTCAATGATCCTTAACCTTGCGTAGAAATAACTAATTCAAATTTTAGACAAAGAATTAGTAGGCAGGAGGAGAATATATAGAGTATATACGGTCCTGATCATCACTTTTTATGTCATCTGAACTACATAAGAGCACTTCCACTCATGGAGTTTGGGCAAAAGGCCCATGCAAATTAGGTGTGGACAACTATTATCCGAACCGACAAATCTGAATCAATCCAATCCGAACCCACCAATTTTTAACCGAACCAATTGGGGGTTTGGATTGACCCGGTTTTTGATATTCAATAACCAACTGGACCAGGTTTGGTTGTTGGATGAGGCTTTCAAATAACCGATGAAACCGAACCGACCGGACCTCTATGCATAAGTTCATAAAAATTCCAATTCTCCTTTAATTTCTTGAATATACAAATAATCATTTCTTATTTTCTTGGTCATACAAACAGTCTTCTTTAATTTATTTATTACAAACCGAGCAGTTGTTCTACCTATGTTTTGATTCTCCATAATCTTGTGTGTTATGTTATTGAGAAATACTTGATTTACAGTGTGGCCCAGTTTAATAGAATCATGAAGTTGATGTAACATTCAATAGTTACTTTAATCAAGTCAAGCAAAATTTGTTTTATAAATCTTTTTTTGTTGTAAGTGAAATTCAATTAGCTATGATTATTGATGTTTCTTTTATGATAATAAACTAAGATTACCAAAGTAAGCAAGTGGAATAGCAATTTATCTCACTCATTTAAACGTCATCATCTCAAACAATTAGTGCAAAATTCATTAACAGTTTGTGGTTTTATGAATCTTCATTTTAAAAACATTTCTAAATAACAAATAGCATATTGTTTCATAAGTTTGCTTGACGTTGATCTTTTAAATTTCAACTAAATTATGAATGATGTTGAAGGTAAAAAGTAGCACGCCAAACCGACCATCCAACCCAATCCAAACCGAGCTTAATTGGTTTGGATGGAAACTGATCCAATTAAGGTTTGGATTGATTGCGGATGAGAAAATTAAAAAACCGATCTTCTTTGGATCGGTGGTGGATGGTCCAGTGGTGGATGGTCCATATTAGGTCAGATACCGACCGATGCCCACCCCTACTACAAATAGTAATTGCCTCTGGTTATTTTATACCCTATCCAACCCATGTGAACAGTAACTGCTCGGGCAGTTATTGTTCACATTTCTTTTGTAGATTTCCGGTTGATAACATTTTTGATAATTTTGTAATCTCTTAATTAAATTAATTAAAATCACAAAAAAACTTGTACAACAAATAAATTATATCTATATAATATGCTAATAAGAGAGAGAATGTACCCATTTTTTCCGTTATCCATTTTGAAATAGAGAAAGAAGAGCAAAAGTAAAAAATACAGACATACCTTAACACGTGCATGCACCCAGCCATCACCTCCGCTCAAATTTCGACCGTCCGATCGTCCAGATACGCAGAGATGTACGTAATCGAGGCTCCTGATCGCAGCACGTCGCAACCCAATTACGCATGTCTAATTCACTAAGCGAGTGAGCCCATCGCGTGACCAACGTCCTAGGTCGTGCCACATCACCATATCATCCTGACATCTTATTTCACTCAGCAAGCGAGCACAGGTTCAATGAGCAGTCCAAATCGTTTCAAAAATTGCATCAGCTCAATAAATCAATAAAAATTCACATCAAATTATTTAAAATAAGAAAATTAAATTAAAATCCCAAAAAATATTATTAAATACAAAAAACTGAAATTAGAAATTCTGGAAAATAATTAAAATTTAGGAATCTATACAATCTATTATGTTAAACCACTTTTGTCTATGATTTTTCTCATTTTTCTTTTTTTTTAAGATAAAAAAATAATGACAAATGAAGGAGATTACTCCCCCCTCTTACTCCATCCAAATTATTATATAGATGTTATTAGATGAAATTTTCAAAAAAAGTTTTACTATTTTCTTATTTTAAAAAATACTATATGTACAATATTGTACGAGTTATACTACATATTATGTTATATATATTACATTATATTATATATTATTAGATTTGTTCGTGGGCATGTGCCTACGGCACGTCTTCGGAACGATACAACATATGAAAGTCTTGTAAACAGTAAAACAACAATTATGTAGCTCAAGTTTGAATAGTAAAACAATAATTAGTTGTAAATAAAAGTCCATGTTTCCATTAGTATATGTTGAAAAATAATTATGAATGGGGATGTAAAATCCAACTTCATCGAACTTTGAGTGTGGAAAATGATGAAATTTAACTGTTGATGAGATATTTTCTATTTTCAATGTAACACGAGCAATAAAAAAGTGTATAAAAAAACTGAAAATATAAATTTCTAAATAGAGAGAGAATGAGAGAGAGAGAGAAAGCGAGAGAGTGAGAGAGAGATAAATAAATAAATAAATAAATAAAGGAGTTGTTTTGGGGGATTTACATTTAAGTTTTGGGGGGAAACTTTTGGGCGGGAAAATATGTATTCTGAGGTTAGATCTGAATCATTGATTTCAACCATATTGAATCAGAGTCACTTGATAGCTTTCTTTGTGTTTTATTATATAGACTAGTATTACGTGCTATGCACGTGGGGGGAATTTTGGGGAAAAAAATGAAAAGGAAAAAAAAAAGAAAGAAAAAATGAATTACATTGTAGACTCACCAGTCATCACCCCTTTCCTATTATATATGTAGAGATATATGAAGACTGAAGAGATAGAGATAGACGTGCGTTGCACGGATTGGGATATGGACAAATTATACTAAGGCCTTCTCCCATTATAGTAGTAGAGATAATAAATGATAATAAAACACAAAGAAAGCTATATGTTAGAATATAAATATTAGGTAGGGTCATTAATACTATCAAGTGACTCTCATTCAATAGGGCTAAAATCGATGATCCAGATCTGACCTCACAAAACATATTTTTCCGTCCAAAAGTCCCCCAACGCTCAAATTCAAATCCCCCCAAACAACTCCTTTATTTATTTATTCATCTCTCTCTCTCTCTGTCTCTCTCTCTCATTCTCTCTCTATTTACTCAGAAATTTATATTTTCAGATTTCAGGTTTGTAAATTTTCAGATTTGTTATGAAATTTTTTTTATTGCTCATGTTACATTGAAAACAAGCAAATACCTCATCAACAGTTAAATTTCATCATTTTCCATACTCAAAGTTCTAAGAAGTTGAATTTTACACCCCCATTTATAATGGAAACATGGACTTTTATTTACAACTAATATTGTTTTACTATTCAAACTTGAGCTACATAATTGTTGTTTTACTATTTACAAGACTTTAATAAGATGTACGTTCCGAAGACGTGCCGTAGGCACGTGCCCACGGGCAAATCTAGTATAGATATAAGTTTGTACAATACTGCATAAAGATACACTAGTTTTTGATGAATCGGATAGAGTCTTGCGACTCCAGCCATACCAAAAAATTATATATATGAAAAGCAGTACAAAAAGAGTTTTACAAGCCGTAAAACCAACCAGAACGCACAAGGATACTTCGAAGAAAGAAAGACAAAAAGACAAGCAACTAATGCAAACTACACTAAGAGACAGTCGATGTTGCCCAAGACAGCGGGAGGGACAACCAGCAGAAACACCATCAGCGAGGACGCGGTGCGCTCACTCGTTCAACACCATAAACAGGGAGAGACCTGGTGAGCCAAGAGCGATGAACAACTTCCAGGATTCGTGGACGAGAGATGTGGGCTGAGTCGGTCAGACACAGCAGACAAAGAGGAGAGAAAACATAGGCTCCCACTGAAACATAGTCTGAACGAAATGCGCGTTCGAATCCTGGCAACTACAGATGGCCAAGAAAGCTAAGGGGGCTACAGCCACGATGCCCAAGAGGGCACTAAAACTTTGGCTCTATCAGTGGACAAGCACCCCATAACAGAACAACCACCGCAAACAAACACTATAGTTCGCATTGGAGCGGAACCAAGATAACAGAGATTGCAGAAAGGCATACAGGAAACAAACCAGAAAAAAATAAAACCCAGATTATGGAAAAATCTAAGGGATACACCATACAATTAGATAAGCAAAGAGACAAACTCCGCCATGTCCAGCACACAGAACGGTGCTCCGACCAAGGCCGCCTTTGGGTAGAACATATAGTTTAAATAGGAAACGCAGGGCAATTACCACATAGCCAACAGAAACATAGTAACTAGCTCCATTATAATGAACTAAAAAGCCATTGGCCCATACAACCACAGCATCAAACACATCTAGTTAAACAGGCAAGAAATGCCAGTCCTCACAAAATAGGGGAACCCTCTAACGAGGAGAACCTCACCAAAACAAGGCCCAAAGACAAGAACCAAAACCTGAATAACAGGAGCAAGTGAACACCAGGACTTATAAACAGGGAGAGAAAAGAAATAGCAACCGCAGCTGAACATGCCCGGCATGCGCAAAGCAAAGCCAACAAAAACACTAAGAAGTGGCTTTCAAAAGAGAGATTGCAGAACATGCACCAGCCTCAACCCTGCGAAAAAAGTCAAAGATAATAAATAATCGCCGCAACAAAGAAAATTATAAAGCATTAAGATTGCGGAGGCAATGTAAAGAGTCGTCTAGTCTACGACTGCAAAGAGAATCTCTCGCTTCGATTTTTAACGTCGAAGACCAGAAGTTAAACAGAAATAAAAAATCCTCAATTAATGGAAAGATAGGAGAAGCGCAGTGTCTGAACAATCTCTTATTCCTTTCCAACCACGTGATCCAAATGATAATTTGAATAGAAAGGTACCACGAACTGCGGTACTTTAAATTCAAAGGAAGAATAGACCAACACGAGATTAAATTAGAAGGGATAGAAGGGACAGCTGATTTTCCACAGAGGGCTAATGAATTCGCATCTAACAAACAGGTGATCTACGTCCTCACACTGATCAGAGCATAGGGGACATAATTGTCCCCACGCTTGATTCCTTTTGTTGAGGATTTCAACTGTGAGCAGCTTGTTGTTGAGGGCGAGCCAGGAGGTGATTTTAACCTTAATAGGGGCACAGGAACTCCAAATGAAATCAGCAAATGGGGAGTGGATTCCTCGAAAGTTAAGAAAGTTATAAAAAGATTTAGCAGATAAGATTCCTACCGAATTTCATCGCCAGGAGAAATCCTCTTTCAGGTGCCAGATGAAATTATTAAGGGAGGAGAGTAGGTCATTAAGAGCGGAGGTTAGATGAGAAGGAAGAACGTCGGAGAAAGGAATAATCCAATGTCTATGCGAGTTAACCACGGTGAACGAATCTGCCACCGAGGCTACGGGATTGGAGGCCAGTCGGAACAGAGACGGGTAAGTGGAGGCGAGTTTGGAGTTACCAATCCAGAGGTCAGTCCATAATTCGGTCTTGGATCCGTCAAAACAGTCATGGGAGATACCGCATTGGAATGCTGCAGCCGCTTTCCAAACCCCTTTCCAGAAAGGGGAAGCGCTGCGATGCATGGTGGTAGGAAATTCCCACCAATGGTGAGAATAGAAACAATTGACCTTGATACTTTGAATCCAAGGTTGGTGATCAAATTTTAAATATCTCCATAGCCATTTACCCAACAAGGCGATGTTATGGTTCCTGAGGTTTAAAACCCCAAGGCCCCCATCCGCTTTGGAGGTGCAGACTAACGACCAGTTGCTAAGGTGAGTACCCGGCTTGAAATTGGAGGATCCAGTCCAAAAAAAGTTACTTCTGATTTGGTCAATCCTCTTGATGACCCAAGAGGGGACATAATAGAACGACATCATATAAAAGGAGATAGAGGAGATGACCGAGTTAATAAGGATAAGTCTACCACCTCCTGAGAGGAGTTTCCTAGCCTAAAGATACACTAGTTTAAAGTAATCAAATAAGCTAGTACAACAAATTTATTAAAATCACCAAACAATAAATAGTATCTGTGATTATCATCTTCATTATTTTTTTTTCAATTTTTTTGGACTTTTATCCTAAATTTTTTTAAATATGTTATTTTAAAAATAATTAAATAACATAAAATAATTGACTTCTAAATTGGTATTCCCACACTCAATCATTGTTACAACTTCAAGACTAATATATATTCAGAGAGCTCGAAGGAGAGAACCTACCAACAAAAAAAAAAAATGTCTATTGCAGTTCAAATCCTCGACATCACCCACATCAAACTCCCTGCAGTTCCTCACCCACCACCACCACCACCACCACATCCTGTCAAGCTCTCATTCTTCGATATATATTGGATGTCCATACCTCCCGTTCAAAAGCTTCTCCTCTATTCCAAACCGGCCACCACCGACGACTACTCATCACTTGTCGAAGCCCTGAAATCTTCACTCTCTTCTATCCTACTTGACTTCTTGCCACTCGCCGGGAAGCTGAATTTCATCCCCACTACAGGGGACGTCGAAATCGATGTCTCTCGCCCAAGTGTCACCTTCACCGAGGCAGAGTCGACGTTGGACCTCCAACACCTTGCCGCCAATGAAGTCCACGATATCAAGTCTTTCATGAAACTCGTGCCCGAGATTGATGTCACTGCGTTCCCATTTTCAGCATTCGCAGTACAGGTAAGAGCATCCACTGTTGTCATTGCTAAAATTTATACCTTTAGCAATTGGCAAATAGGAAATGAAATCGAAGTCTGCTATCGTTGGTGCTAAATCTGAAAAAATTTAAAAAAAAAAATTTAAAAAATTTTTTAAAAAAATTCCTCCATCCATAGGTTTTTTTTAAAAAAAAATTTGAAAATGGCAATTTCGTAAACAACACTAATGGCATTTTTGTAATAATTAAAAGAAACTTAATAGCATTTTCGTAATATTTGGAACGGTATTTTCGTAATTTTTAAAAAAGTAAAAGATGAGATCGTCTCTCATCTATTCTGCTTTCAAAAATATTTTTTAAATGCAAAAAAGCGACGGACGGAAAATCTTCTTCCAACCGTCTTCTTTTTAAATTATTTTTTTCCTCAAACAGAACATCTTCTTCCGTCTTCTATATTTAGCATTCACTCATATTTTAAAAGAGGATGACTACACATACATCAGTTTTTATCCCAAATGTATATTATAAATACATTGGGGTCCACTTTCTATAAAAAGACAAGATTTTAATCTTGTCTTTTAGTAAAAATAAAACCTTGTCTTTTTGTAGAAAGTGGGCCCCAATACATTTATAATGTACATTTGGGTTAAAAACTCATATATGTCTAGCATTTTGCATTCTAAAATTTGGGTTTTTAGCAAACGACAGTGAAGAATTTTTTATTTTTTTATTTTTTTTATTATTTTTATTATTTTTATTTTTTTATTTTTTATAAACTCAAATGCTAAATTTTGGGTTTTAACAAAAACGATAGTGAATGCTGTAACAATAACTTATTACCGTTGTTATTGATCTGGTAGATAGAGATATGACTGTATATGAGACAAGCTTTCTTAATTCTGACACTGCAGTTAACAAGATTTGGCTGTGGTGGAGTGGCGATAGGGTATTCGTTTCACCATGGGGTGGTCGATGGAAAAGGTGTGCATGACTTCATGGAAGCATGGGCAAGTGGTTGCAGGGCCAAGCTAGGTGGCTTTGAACCGTCGGTGAGTCATGAACACCGCAGTAATAAGAATAAAAAACCTACGTTATATGATAGAACAGTGATCCAACACTACCACTGTAAAGGAGATGAAATCACTAGAGAAATGGCGACCGGTCTTCTGTCGACTGTAAGTATTAAAAAACCATTGTAGTGTGTACACTAAAATGTATAACGAACTGATCATCTTGGACTATACATATACAGCAAAGTACAAGTACAGGAGGAGGATTTTCCTCGTCTCTGAACGCCATCAAAGAAAGAAGACTTGGTTTCAGTCGACGGACTTTTGTACTCGATGCACCATCAATTCAGTATTTGAAGCAACGATCTGCTGCTACCGACTACGCTCAACCCCCATCTACTTTTATTGCCATCTCAGCCTACACTTGGGCATGCTATGCTCGAGCCAAGACCTTGGACCCGAATTTGGAAACGGTATTAGCCTTTCCAATGGACTGCCGAACCCGGCTGAACCCTCCATTAGAGGAGGGTTATTTTGCTAACTGTCTACGTCCAGTCCTTACAAGAATGTTGGTAAGTGAGTTGATTAATGGAGAAGGTGGGTTAATCAAGGCATGTACAAAAATAAGAAAGTCTGTATTCGAAGCTGTGAAGGAACCCTTGAGTGGTTGTGAGAATTGGGTTGGTGAGATTAAGGCAGTCCCAAGTGATAGAACCTGTTATGCAACTGCATCTCCAAGATTTCGAGTTTATGATACTGATTTTGGGTGGGGGAGACCGGTCCGATACGAGTCTGTGTCCATGAACCATGACGGGGAGTTTGCTCTTGTTGGTGGGAGAGAAGAGGGAACAGTTCAAGTCTCTGTTGTAGTGATCCCGAACCAAATGGAAACCTTTGGGGCGTTATTTCTAGCTGGATTGAGTAGTAGTAGTACTACTACTGCTTAATTACCCAGATTTGGTGGTGACTTTCTCACTGCTCCTGTTTTGGGGGCATTAATTAAGTTTTATTCGCATTTACCAACTTCCGGCTGTTGTTTCGTGACCTTTTTAGCGGGACCTCGTTTTTGGAAGCCTACTGTTGCTGTTTCGGTGCGTCTTCACCGACAGGCTATTCAGGCGATGGTTATGGCGATGGCTATGCCTCTTCTCCTTTGGCTTGTTTTTTTTTTTCTTGGCGAGTTATGTATTGCGTTGTCTACCTTTTCTTGCTAGTTTCCTTCCGCATGTAGCTTTTGCGTATTGGTGAGGCTTATGGCAAATGTCGTCTTTGCTGTATTAGGCTTTTTTTATGGCGGGTGTGCCTACTTTTTTGGTTTTATGTTTTACTGCTTGTAAAATTTTTCTTTATATGTTACTCTGTTAGAACCCGAATATAAAATACTAAAATCCCAACAGAAATTGTGAAGAAATCAAATACAGAAAGGAAAAAACAGTAAACAATAAACTTGTACAGAGTCGAGATTTTGAAGAATCTCTGTCCTTAAAGCTGAATTTGCCCCGTAGTGTGACGGTTACCGGCAAATCGCTTCCCAGGATACAACTGTACCTTCTCTGAAGATGCAGCACCCTTGCTTCAGAGACAACGAACTGCTGTCTGTGTGTACTCTCAGTTGACAGACCCTGGACTCAGAGCAGAGGAAGAAGAAGAGGAAGACTCAAGTGGAAAAATTTTCTGTATCTGTTTTGGAGCTGATGTTTGGGTATAAGAGTTGGACTGGAGACTGTTCAGCAGCCATTACTCTGTAACAGCAGAGTAATGGGGACTCTTCAGTTTAGTAACTGGTGAGCCATTACTCTGCTGTTACAGAGTAATGGCCTCAGTTACTGAATCTGAAAAGTCTTTTCAGTTCAGTAGGGGAAGAGGCTGTCTGGGCAAAAAGGTAAAATAAAATTTTAAGCCAGACCAAGCCGAGCCGAGCCGAGCCGAACCGAACCGAGCCGGGGCCGGGGCCGGGGCCGGGGCCGGAGCCGGGCCGGGCCGGGCCGGGCGCGCGCGTGCGCGCGTGTGTGTTTGTCATTTTGGCTAAGTCCTCTCTCCACTACACGTTAGTGGTAACCCCCGGGCCACGCCCTCTAGTCCAGTTTTCTAGTATATATACTAGTAATAATCTTTCCCAATTTCCGATATGGGACTATCCATTTGTTAAGTTGGTACCTTTCAAGTACCCAACTTTGGATCAACATTTCTCATTCATACGGAATTCGTTTTTGGCAAGTGAGTATACTACGGAATAGTACTCGACGAGAGGATCGCAATCCACTCATTTTCCGGTGCCGCCGGTGGCCGGAGCTTGCCGGAATCCGGCCCGGAAAACTGCAAAAATTAATTTCAACAATTCCCCACATGAATGGAAATTACCAGACCATGTAATCCAGACACGACAGAAAAAATAAAAAACATGACAGAAAGACTCTGAGAGTACAATCGGAAAATCACTGCATCAGGAATGGTAGTAATTTTTCAACTTTGAACCACCCTTAGTAATTAGCTATCGGATTCACTTGACCAGGTAGTGATCATGATGTCTTGAACTACCCGGACGTTCATGTGAACCTAGACAATAACTATCACACAGTTTCATCTCCTCACAGAACCAAGTTCTCTTGTTGTGTTCATTTTGGCCTTGAACATCCCTGGTTAATCATGAGTGAACTTGGAGAATGTAGCCTCTCTTCATTCTCCTAGAAACGGCCCCATTTCACACTCACAAGGTGATTTCCCATAAAGAGTATCCTGCTATACCCCACTTTTATTTCAAAGCTATGGGAATCATTAAAAGCCAAGCTTATCCTAACTATTTGCAGGCAGCACTTGTTTTGTCATCCTAAGAATGGGTATGAGATGTTAATCTCTAAGTGCTTTCGTTGATTCAACAAGATTTAGTTGTCCCTTTGAACCTAGATCTTGGGATCTCCAATTTCTAAGTAGGGTTTCCATCAAGTATCCTCTTTCGTCATAGGCTTTAAACCCATTCCTCTTGATGATCTCACAACCTGCTCTCGCGACAGACCTTTAGTAAATGGATCCGCTAGGTTGTCGGTCGATTTTATATATTCTATAGAGATTACTCCATTTGAGAGCAGGTGTCTAATGGTTTTGTGTCGCCTTCTGATATGACGAGACTTACCATTATACATGCAATTCAGTGCCCGTGCTATAGCCGATTGGCTGTCACAGTGTACACATAAGGCAGGCACTGGTTTTTCCCACATAGGAATATCCTCTAAAAAGTTGCGAAGCCATTCTGCTTCTTCTGCCGCTTTGTCTAAAGCAATGAACTCAGATTCCATGGTGGATCTGGCTAATAGCGTTTGTTTAGAGGATTTCCATGACACAGCTGCACCACCAAGTGTGAAAACATATCCACTTGTGGATTTTGAGTTCTTTGAGTCCGATATCCAGTTGGCATCACTGTAGCCTTCCAGTACTGCTGGAAATCTGGTGTAATGCAGCGCATAACTCTGAGTATGTCGCAAGTAGTTCAATACTCTGGTTATTCCTTTCCAGTGACTTCGTCCTGGATTACTCGTGTATCGGCTCAGTACGTTTACCGAATGTGCTAGGTCCGGTCTTGTACAATTTGTTAGGTACATCAGACTACCAATTACACGTGCATATTCCAGTTGTGATATGCTTTCGCCTGTATTTTTGAACAGGTGAAGACTTGGATCGACGGGACTTTTTGCTGTCCCATTGGAATAATTCTTGAATCTTTCAAGTACTTTCTCAGCATAATGAGCTTGAGACAAAGTAATCCCCTCAGATGTCCTGGAGACTTTGATTCCTAGTATGACATCTGCAACTCCCAAGTCTTTCATGTCAAACTTGCCACTAAGCATGCTCTTAGTTTGTTTGATAATGTCGTTATTGCTTCCAATAATGAGCATGTCGTCTACGTATAGACAGACCAGAATGTATCCATTTGGAGTATCTTTGATGTAGATACATTTATCACATTCATTTATTTTGAAACCATTTGACATCATAACATTGTCAAATTTTGCATGCCATTGCTTTGGAGCTTGTTTCAGGCCGTACAATGATTTTACAAGCCTGCACACTTTATTTTCCTGTCCAGGAACTACGTAACCCTCAGGTTGTTTCATGTATATTTCTTCTTCTAAGTCCCCATTTAGAAATGCAGTTTTAACATCCATTTGATGTATTTCCAGGTTACGTAGAGCTGCAATAGCTATCAACATTCTTATGGATGTTATTCTTGTAACTGGGGAATATGTATCGAAGAAATCTAGACCCTCTTTTTGCCTAAATCCTTGTACCACAAGTCTAGCCTTATGCTTCTCTATTGAACCATCTGGTTTCAATTTTTGTTTGAAAATCCATTTGCATCCTAGAGCTTTACATCCAGAAGGCAAATCGACTAACTCCCATGTATGATTTTGCATAATGGAGTCTATTTCACTTTTGATTGCTTCCT
Organism: Hemerocallis citrina; assembly: GCA_017893485.1. NCBI lineage: Eukaryota > Viridiplantae > Streptophyta > Magnoliopsida > Asparagales > Asphodelaceae > Hemerocallis > Hemerocallis citrina. Next base: position 1,898,726 of record CM030363.1, read on the forward strand.
TCCACATAGGAGCATCAGGCATAGACATGGCTTCCTTGAACGTTCTGGGCTCATTCTCTAACAGAAAGGCCGTCACAAAGTCAGGACCAAATGATTTTGATGTTGTAGCCCGTTTACTTCGTCTAGGCTCATCGGTATCCTGTTCTGGTTCATCAACTGAAGTGCTTGCAGTCCCTTGTTCACGTGTACGTTTAGGGTACGTAGTATCCTTGCACGGAAACACGTGTTCAAAGAATGAAGCATTTCTTGATTCCATTATTGTATTTACATGGATATCCGGTATATCCGATTTGTATACCAAGAACCGATATGCACTACTGTTGTGTGCGTAGCCTATGAATATGCAATCAATCGTCTTAGGTCCGATGGTGACCTGTTTCGGGTTAGGTACTGCCACCTTTGCTAGACACCCCCACACTTTGAGGTATTTATACGAAGGTAAGTTACCTTTCCACAATTCGTATGGTGTCTTGCCGGTTTTCTTGTGAGGTATTTTGTTGAGAATGTAGTTGGCAGTCAGCAACGCTTCCCCCCACATGTTTTGGGGTAAGCCAGAATTCAACAACAAGGCATTCATCATCTCCTTTAGAGTTCGGTTTTTGTGCTCGGCTGTACCGTTTGATTCGGGTGAGTAAGGAGCAGTTGTCTGATGAACTATTCCATGTTCCGAGCAGAACATGTTAAATGGTGCATCATATTCTCCTCCTCTATCACTTCTAACGATTTTAATCGTTTTGCCAAGTTGATTCTCAACCTCAAGTTTATATTCTTTGAATTTATCCAAGGCCTCATTTTTGCTATGTAACAAATATACATAACAGAATTTTGTGCAATCGTCTATGAAAGTCACAAAGTACTTTTTGCCACCTCTGGTCTGCACATATTTTAAGTCACACAGATCTGTGTGAATGAGACCTAGAGTTTCTGTGTTTCTTTCTACAGAACGTGATGGAGTTTTAGTGAGTTTGGCCTCCGTGCAAACTTCACATTTTTCTGAGTTATCTACCTTAAACTTTGGTAGCAAATTCATGTTAACTAATCTACGCATAGAATTTACATTAACATGGCCTAGTCTTTCATGCCAAACAGAAGAAGACTCAACAACATAGGCAATAGGAGTTATTTCATTAATTTTGGGAACAGCAGGAACAATAGTTTTAGGGATGACTGTCATTACATTAAACTTGAACAGTCCATCCTTTACATATCCTTTACCCAAATATACCCCATTCTTGGACAGTACAAAATTATCAGAAACAAGTACAACTTTGAACCCATTCTTACTTAGCAAAGAACCTGATATCAAGTTCTTTCTAATGTCTGGGACATGCAGCACATTTGTGAGTGTGAGCTCTTTGCTTGAAGTCATTTTCAGCACTATCTTTCCTGTTCCTTCAATTTTGGAGGTGGAAGAGTTTCTCATGAACAGCTGTTCATCTTTGTTGCACTTCTGGTAGGAGGTGAACATTTCCTTGTCCGAGCAGATATGCTTGGTGGCCCCTGTATCGTACCACCATTCACGAGGATTGCTCCCCACAAGATTTACCTCTGAAACAACAGCACAGAGGTCCAGGTCAGAGAGACCAGTGGACAAGTTCTCAGCTATGTGTACATGGGATTTTTCATTTCCTTTTACATGTCCAGATTTTGAATAATTACTGTCCTTACTACGGCACTCAGAAATTTTGTGCCCCAACTTACCACACTTGTGGCATTTCCCAGCAAACCTCTTTGCAAGAGGTTTTTTGTTGGAGGCCTGTGGCAGAAACTTCCTCTTCTTGCCCTTCTGTTCATGCTCCACCACATTAGCCTTTTCGATGGACTGATTTCCATAGGACCTCTCAGCCTTGCGATTCTCTTCTTCAATCCGCAACCTGATAATTAGATCTTCAAGAGACATCTCCTTTCGTTTGTGTTTGAGATAGTTCTTGAAGTCTTTCCACCCAGGTGGAAGTTTTTCTATGAACGCTGCAACCTGGAAAGGTTCGCACAGCGTCATATTCTCTGCAGCAATGTCGTGCATTATAACCTGCAGTTCTTGGACTTGACTCACCACTGTTTTGGAGTCAATCATCTTATAGTCCAGAAATTTGCCGACAACAAATTTCTTGGACCCGGCGTCTTCAGTTTTGTACTTCTTTTCCAGGGACCCCCACAGGAGTTTGGATGTCTTGAAGACGCAGTAGACGTTGTACAGAGAGTCTACCAGGCCATTCAGGATGTAGTTCCTGCACAGGTAGTCGCCCTGTGTCCACGCGTCAACTGCTGCAACAGAGTGTGCTTCCATTGGCGCCAGCATCGGGGCAGATTCATTGAGGAATCTGTCCAGCTTCAATGTGGTCAGGTAGAACTGCATCTTCCCCTGCCACTTTTTGAACCCAGTTCCATTGAACTTCTCCGGTTTTTCTCCCACGCTTATGTGCGTGGGCAGAACGACCGAATGTGCCGCAACCGATTGTGCAGTCACATTCTGGGTCACCGGAGTTTGGGTACTGATAAGCCCAGCAGCAACTTCAGTTTGTGTGTTTTCCATGTTTTGATTGTGTTCTCTTCTCTGAAATTGGTTGAAACAGAGATAGTTAGTCCTATTTTTTTCCGAACAGAACCTGTAAACAAACTTCACAAAAATTGTTAGAATCTGTGAGGAAAAATTCAGCTTTAAGATTGTTAGAACCCGAATATAAAATACTAAAATCCCAACAGAAATTGTGAAGAAATCAAATACAGAAAGGAAAAAACAGTAAACAATAAACTTGTACAGAGTCGAGATTTTGAAGAATCTCTGTCCTTAAAGCTGAATTTGCCCCGTAGTGTGACGGTTACCGGCAAATCGCTTCCCAGGATACAACTGTACCTTCTCTGAAGATGCAGCACCCTTGCTTCAGAGACAACGAACTGCTGTCTGTGTGTACTCTCAGTTGACAGACCCTGGACTCAGAGCAGAGGAAGAAGAAGAGGAAGACTCAAGTGGAAAAATTTTCTGTATCTGTTTTGGAGCTGATGTCTGGGTATAAGAGTTGGACTGGAGACTGTTCAGCAGCCATTACTCTGTAACAGCAGAGTAATGGGGACTCTTCAGTTTAGTAACTGGTGAGCCATTACTCTGCTGTTACAGAGTAATGGCCTCAGTTACTGAATCTGAAAAGTCTTTTCAGTTCAGTAGGGGAAGAGGCTGTCTGGGCAAAAAGGTAAAATAAAATTTTAAGCCAGACCAGACCAAGCCGAGCCGAACCGAACCGAGGCCCGGGGCCGGGGCCGGGGCCGGAGCCGGAGCCGGAGCCGGGCCGGGCGCGCGCGCGCGCGTGCGCGCGTGTGTGTTTGTCATTTTGGCTAAGTCCTCTCTCCACTACACGTTAGTGGTAACCCCCGGGCCACGCCCTCTAGTCCAGTTTTCTAGTATATATACTAGTAATAATCTTTCCCAATTTCCGATATGGGACTATCCATTTGTTAAGTTGGTACCTTTCAAGTACCCAACTTTGGATCAACATTTCTCATTCATACGGAATTCGTTTTTGGCAAGTGAGTATACTACGGAATAGTACTCGACGAGAGGATCGCAATCCACTCATTTTCCGGTGCCGCCGGTGGCCGGAGCTTGCCGGAATCCGGCCCGGAAAACTGCAAAAATTAATTCCAACAACTCCTTTATTAATAAAGATGGCTGACTGAAGTCGTTTGACTCCATCCGTTATATCAAAAATAAAAATAAAAAAATGAATGGATGGTAGTACTGAACTGCCTTGAAACGTTTGAATAATGGAATATGCCAACTTACAAAGCTTGGCATATTAGCAAAATAAGATGAATTCAAGCCCAACTTCTCGTTAACTAGTAATATGCACGTGCAATGTATGTTCTAATCTCTAATATCTAATCTTTAATATTATAATGGAATAACGCCTTAGTGTCATTTGTCAATCTATGGCGTGCAATTCATGTGCATAACTATTATAAAGGAGGTCTTAGGTTTAAATCTAGACAACGTGTGAATTTTTACTTTTAAAAATTATAATTATTAAGATGGGCAGCGCACGTGTAAATTACTAGTATATTTTAAAGTAAAGACTATAACGTAATCTTGTCTCGAATCTGAGACATTTTTTTACCCATCTCAAATTGTTACCATACTTTTTAGGATAATGCTACACCTACTACCAAATCTACTACTTTTTTCTTTGCTACCTTATGTGGCTCACTATCAGTGGAGGTTATTGTAAAGTAGGTGGTAGAAATATCCAATAATGGTGTACCACCTAAGGTAGTAAAGAGAAAGGTAGTAGATTTGATAGTAGGTGTAGCATTACCCTACTTTTTATATATTTTTTGCATAATTCCCCACTTTTTATCTATTTCATCAATTGCCCACATATAAATTTTTATTACGCATTGATCCTATGATATGTTTCATAATTTTAACAAAGTTGCAGAAACAATCAGATGAAGCAATTATATTTTATTAACTAAAATGACACAATTAATATATTATTTTTTAAAAAATATATTAACAAAAAAATAATTGTCAACCAAAATATTATATTTAATAATTAAACACGAACACAGTTTGAAAAATTAATTGTACTCAATATAAAATTAACCTTCTCGGTGATATGTAAAATATAAAACACAAATAAAATAACTTTCATTTTTTTTAGAAAATAATAATTAATTTGGGCATAAATGGTACAATTGCGGCCTAAAAAATAATAACTAAACTATGGGGTGTGATTTTAAAAAGTTGCAAATAAAAAAATGGTGTTCGTGCAACGCTAAATTACTCATTTTGGTTCTGAATTTGGCACTCGATTGGAGCACATCCAGCTAGCACTGTCACATTTACCCGATACCCGGATCCGATCCAGACTCGGCTTTGGACCAGAACCGATCCGATCTATACGGAACTGGATCCTAAAATAAGACATGATGCACTTTCGGATCCGAGTCCGCTCAAAATAGAACCGAGCCGGACCCGTTAAAAAAATACCCTAACAAATGTGGAATTTGAATAATAGGGTTATAGAAAAATACATATAAATAATAATTGTTGAAGATAAATGTGTAAATAAAATATATTTTTTACGTACTTAATTGTTAAAATTGTTGGAACCGTCGTGTATCAAGTGCAAAAATACTGAAGTATAAATATTTATTAACCGTTACCGGGTTCTACGGATAGATTTTTTTTAATTATGACCCAGATCCTAATGTAGGCATCAAAATGATGCTGGGTCGGAGATGCCCGCATCCAATCTGCAGTGCTTGTATCAATCTAGATATGAAAATAATCTGTCTCATTGGTGCAGGGCCAGCCCTGAGTTCTGGGGGGCCCTAAGCGAACTTCCGAAATGGGCCCCCCCCCTGCCCCATATAAAAAATAAAAAAAAAATTACGCGCGAAACGCGTGCCTATATTTACAAGAGAAGTTTGAAATCGGGGGCTTCAAAAATGGCGAATTCCGTGGGAGTCCGAGACGACCGCCTTACCCGCCTTCATATCAGGGCCGGCCCTGCATTGGTGTCATTGATTGCATTAATCATAACAGGTGAGATACAGTAACCAGTGACAGTGAAATGAATCCAGATTCGGGAAGGATATTTAATGCGGGGCCTATTATTCTCTGGCCAAACTGGATATTCTCTGGCCACACTGGAGGAGTGAGTGAGTATTATCTAGAAAGCAAATAGATACTTACTATTCATAGGGATTACGATACTCTCAAAACATCCACAGACTTTGAAGTTGGGTCGGTAGGGCGAATCAAATTATTTAATTAATTTTTTAATATTAGATGGAAAGTGAAGTTGCGTCAGAAGAAAAATAAAAAAAATCATAAAATTGACAGACGCAAAGTGAAGTTGCGTTCCACAGTTTTCCCCAAAAAAAAAAAAACCATTTTTTTATATTTAAAATTAATTTTTAGTTGAAAAAAAAAATATTAATGCCCCTTGCGTCCAAGGGGGATGATTTTTTTTGTTTTTAATTACGTTTTTTTTTTTGGGTGAGCGACGCAAAGTGAAGTTGCGTCGGAGAATTAAAAAAAATATATTCCGTGAGTCGGAAAGTGAAGTTGTGTCCTGTATAATATGCATTTTTCTCAAATCCACTCTCATTTATAGCAATATATTGTAGCTATTTATGCATAAATAGCAAGCAATTGCAGCTGGTCGTTTAATATAAAATGCATTTTATGCATAAATAGCACACGACTGTGGATGATCTTACATTTACATTGTAATCTTTGTTTAAGATAGTGCCTATTCCCTGAAATTTTATTTGATTTGGTGCGTGTTTGCCTATAATTTTATTCATAATTCGGTCACAATCTTATATCAATTCCATATTCATATTGTTTCTGAGATTAATGTCTTAAAGACTATCATATAATTGTATTATGCCTCTGATTAGTATTTTGCAAGACAAGAATCTCGCGGCACCTATATATTTCTGCTCATGATTCTAATGCTTCAACCTTGCCAAATCTGTAATATTATAATGGGAGAAGACCATAGTGTCATTTGTAAATTTGTAAATCTGCCAATGTGTGCATTGCACGTGCATAACTAATATGAAGGAAGTCTTGTTGGAATTTTATATACACTTATGAAAATGCATAGTACATTAATAACAACCTACAACATATTTATATGAATCTAGATCTTAATCATGTTGCAAAAGTGCTTTAATATAAAATCATAAATCATGAAACTATAGATCTTTGCTAAATCAAAAGAAGAACAAAATTAAAAGCGGAAGCACTAACCTGAAGCCATTGATGGAGATTGCGCAGAGGGTTTGGATCTTCCAATATAATACGCACTTCTATGAGAGGCCGTCTCTCTATTCTTCTGTTGATGGGATGACAGATGGAATAAGAAGATGCGTATATATAGGGGACCATAATCCTAATTGATAAATATTGATTTCCAATTTTGCCCATCACAAAATAAGAAATTTACTTTACGATCTCTACACGTGTTATATCACACTTTAAATTATATGCTTTTAACCCATTACTTAATCTTGATTAGATCACTTTAATTTGAATTAGACTTTAGAATAGCAATTATACATTTAGTCACATATGTGAGCCCACATAGATTATTTTCCAACAATCTCCCACTTGGGCCACATATGTTACTCCTTATAAATGTACATACTTTATGAGCTCAAAAATTTGCTATTATAACCAAAAGCATAGCCAAACAATCTCATCCATTAATCATGCAAATATAGGATCAAAGCAATTTTCGTTACATTTATCGTAACTAAATTCATCAATGGTCACATATATCAACATAATCAAATAACATAGATCAAGTGTGAATGTGTAGCATGGAAATTTCATGCAATGTGATCTATACACATGCCTATTTCCAACTGGTCCTCTTTAAAACTTAATCTACACAAACACACAATCATCTTGATATTTTAAATAATTTAATCTATACAAAAGAGGTCACTTTGGGGACATTTTGTTTCAATTAAACTATTCAAAATATTAGACATTCATAAGAAAAACCAAAACCAAAATTTGAATTTAATTGTTTCCCAAAATTTTATCTTTTCCTTAATATCATAATTTTACTTTATTTGTAGATGGATAAATTCAAGATTATATCTATGATAACAAAACCATAATTGAACCATATCTATCTACTGATTTGATAATATCAAATTAATTAAAACCATAACAGATAATTGAACATTATAATCCTAACCAAAAATTCAAGCACAACTATCCCACACAAATTTCTATGGGCAAAGTCTATCAATTCATAACCGTATATGGATTTTTTATTTATTTATTTTTTTCTGGACCTTTAGCAGCATTATTCTTGGTGAACTCAAATTTCTTTCTTTTGCCCTTTACCTTAAATGTGTTAGCCGAATGAGTACTTTTAATCTTCAAGATTGGTCTCTTTAACACATCTAAAGGTTTCTGAAATGGTTTTCATTATGACCAGAAGACCAATGCGATTAGAACACTCTCATTTCTTAAAAGTTATTTTCTCATAAAGAGAACTTGAATCTGTAACAGAAATGAGTGTCTTAATCCATGCAAGGTCTAGATCTATGCATCTATAAAATGTCGGCAGACACCACAGCAATATTAACTTAATCAGAACAAATGACCATATAATTCACAAAAAATCAATCAATATTCAAAACCAAATAATTGTACATCACATCTCAAGATATCAAGTGCAACATTAATATCAAGTCTTTGGACAGTAATATTAACTGCTAGTGATACTCTTGATGTAATGATCAAACATTGATAATAATGCATGTGCAATAACAAAACTTTCTTTGGATCGATTTATTATTCACAAGTGCAACCTTATAATTATCACACGTTTATCATCACAAGTGCAGATGTAATCCGGCCAAGTATAGACCTGCCTTTGGGTCGATCAATACTCGCATGGATATATACTTGCATAATATTTAATATTTTTCATGAATAATCTTCACAAGAGAGGACACCTTGATAAAATATTAAAGATTACTGATATGCGGGAATTCTTACATTAGTTTTTACTATGCTTATGACCCCCACATTGATTCAAACTTGCTCTGAGAGCAAAATCTGACACCGAGCATTGAATATTCCTAGTGTCTGATTTAATAATGGATGCCAGAGCTACAGTATACAGCTCGATTTCTGTTTGGTTGACAAAATAGATAAGCCAAATTTGACCTTATCAGATAAATGGTAGATTAAAGGGATGAAAACTGCAACAACCCAACTAATTGATATTTGTAAGGCATCCAACAGTAATTTTTTTTAAAGTATATATTACTTTATTTATTTATCTTTTTTTCATTTTTCATTTTAATATTTTTCTTAAATAACCAAGTGAGAAGTCACATCAATTCAAATACCACATATCATTTCTGAAATTTATCCTGAGAGACCCTCATCTTTTGATGACATCATCATCACAAGGATCAACCAACTGCACAATTGTTTTTCTTGAGAACTTCAATCCATCGCTAAGAATATTGTTCTCTACTGTATCAACAACTTGAGATCCCTGCCTATTGTTTTCACGTAGAGCGTGCAATAAAACATGAAGATGGTTCCATAATGGACAATAGGTTTTAAACAAAAGATCCAAAACCATAATTTGATGCTTACGGTTTTGAACACCTTTTTTTTTTTTTGGAAAATTCCTGAATTGGTCCAACTGAATTGATCCAATTACTTCAACAAAAATCATTAATTGAATTTCTTAAACATGAAGATCAAATATCAAGAAAAATAAGATTAAAAGAAACCCTAAATTTCTTCAATTAATCCAGCAAAGATGGCTCTGATACCAATTGTTGGAATTTTGTATACACTTATGAACATGCATAGTACATTAATAACAACCTACAACATATTTATATGAATCTAGATCTTAATCATGTTGCAAAAGTGCTTTAATATAAAATCCTAAATTATGAAACTATAGATCTTTGCTAAATCAAAAGAAGAACAAAATTAAAAGCGGAAGCACTAACATGAATCCATTGATGGAGATTGCGCAGAGGGTTTGGATCTTCCAATATAATACGCACTTCTATGAGAGGCCGTCTCTCAATTCTTCTGTTGATGGGATGACAGATGGAATAAGAAGATGCGTATATATAGGGGACCATAACCCTAATTGATAAATATTGATTTCCAATTTTGCCCATCACAAAATAAGAAATTTACTTTACGGTCTCTACACGTGTTATATCACACTTTAAATTATATGCTTTTAACCCATTACTTAATCTTGATTAGATCACTTTAATTTGGGTTAGACTTTAGAATAGCAATTACACATTTAGTCACATATGTGAGCCCACATAGATTATTTTCCAACAGGTCTTAGCTTCGAGTCTTCACTACATCAAATTTTTTACTTCAATTTTTTAAATATATTAAATGTGCATCACACGTGTAAATTATTATCTATCTATCCATCTATCTATAATATCTCTAATCTCTAATATTATAATGGGAGAAAGCCTTACTGTCATTTGTAAATTTGTAATCTACCAACGTGTGCATTGCACTTGCATAACTAATACGAAGAAGGTCTTAGGTCCGAGGAGTGAGTGAGTGAGTATTATCTAGAAAGAAAACTGATACTTACTATTCATAGGAATTACCATACTCTCAGAGCATCTACAGTCGTGATTGTCAAAAAAATGACAAAATGCATATTTACATATTGCATTTCTAGCATTTGCTGTAGTCGTCCAATACTATTTTATAGCAATTTAAGATTAAAAAAAAAATACTGGGCGGACTTTGAAGTTGCGTCGGAAGGGCGAATCGAATTATTTAATTAATTTTTTAATGTTAGACGGATAGTGAAGTTGCGTCGGAAGAAAAAAGAAAAAAATCAGAAAAGTGACAGACGAAAAGTGAAGTTGCGTCCCACGGTTTTTCTAATTTTTTAATATTTAAAATCAATTTTTAGTTGGGGAAAAAAAATGCCCCCCACTGGACGCAAAGTGATGTTGCGTCCAAGGGGGAATGATTTTTTTTTGGTTTTAATTACGTTTTATTAAAAAAATTTGGTGAGTGATGCAAAGTGAAGTTGCGTCGGAGAATTAAAAATAATTTTTTTTGTGAGACGGAAAGTGAAGTTGCGTTCTGTATAATATGCATTTCTCTCAAATTCACTCTCATTTATAGCAATCTACTATAGTTATTTATGCATAAAATGCATAAATAGCAAACGACTGCAGCTGGTAGTTTGCTATAAAATACATTTTATGCATAAATAATACTAACTGTGGATGCTCTTACATTTACATTGTAATCTTTGTTTAAGATAGTGCCTAGTCCCTGAAATTTTTTTTGATCTGGTGGGTGTTTGCCTATAATTTTATTCGTAATTCGGTCACATTCTTATATCAATTCCATATTCATATTGTTTATGAGATTAATGTCTTAAAGACTATCACATAATTGTATATGCATGTGATTAGTATTTTGCAAAACACGAATCTCGAGGCACCTATATATTTCTGCTCGAGATTCTAATGCTTCAACCTTGCCAAATTAACAATAATGACCTTATCTTGTGTGGTCGACTGTCATCATTTTTAATTTTTTTCCCCTGTTAAACGGTGGGTAAAATCTTCGTTTCATTAAAGAGAATTTAACAAAAATACAACAAAAAATAAGGCTTATGAAGTTCAGATCCCAACATGCTGGTTTCTGGAACTCATATACCCCAACCAACAAACAAAAAATACAATGAAATCTAGTCCTATTAATCAGCTGCCTCCGCCAGAGCAAATTTCTCGTGCCAATTTGGGCTCATTCTCCCACTCAGTCTCTCGCTTGTACACCATTTATCCTCTCCAACTATCGTACGCTCTCCCTCGTCGCCCCTAGTAGTGACCAAAACGACAAGTGTAAGCACCATATGAGAGACACCGCAGGCACCATATGAGAGATACCGCAGGCACTCCACCAATCTGACAACTCCATGTCAAGATTGAGTTCGTTCTCATTCCCTCGATGACTCTCACCGCAACCTCGCAATGAGGGTAGACGTTGCACATGAACCCTGCGAGCCCTCTTACGTAAAAGACACCCGTCACTTTAACCAACCATGGTCAAAGTAGAACCCAAACTATAAATTTACCTCACACCAGACACCCACACCCACTAGGGCACATTTTACTGCTAATTATAAATCGGTTGTAATCTGGATGTTAGGGACGAGTTTGGATCTTAGGAGCTCCTCACCGATAACTCGAATTTCAACACTCTACTTGAAATTCAACTTTCCCCCATACTACATCACTTCCGAGATCAAAATCAAATTTCAAAACCAATTTTGAAATTCGAAAATCTCCTTCCCCCGATTCTCTTCCTGACCTCCCCCATGTGCCTCCACGGCAGTCCTGACTACCCCAAGTTTGCCGAATGTCATCCAGTGCCGTTGCTTGACAGCACTCTCGCTGCAAGCCCTGATGCAACCAACTCGAGCTCCAACTGTGTGTGCATCGCCATCCCCGATGCCGCCAACTCAAGTCAGAGACTCCCACAACCAATACCACGAACAAACCTTACCAATTCAAAGACCGATCTCCTCCAGCATTGGTCCAACGACCACCTATGGCAGTCAACCCTAGCCACCAGATAACCGCAAACCCCAAGGATCATTAACATACTCCGCTGCCCTAGCCCTGGTCGCGCTTGACTAACAACCCCGCCAACCTGGTAACCCTGCCCTGGTCGTGCCAACCCTAGGCACCCTCGATGAGCCCCAATCGATCTCCAAACGAATCGATCACCGTGGCCCAAGTCACCCGATAACCCTACCCTGGTCACGCCAACCCTAGGCACCCTCGATGAGCCCCATACGATCTCGATCCCGCCCCGCAGGAGAAGGCCAGATCCGGCGAACCACCTCGGCGTCAACTGCATGGGTTTGGAGAGAAAAAAGAGAAGAGGAATGGAGATGGTGAGATCTGGAAGAGAGAAGAAGAGGGGACGAAATGAAGACAGATCCAGGCCCCCCCCCCCCCCCCCCCCCCCCCCCCCCCCCCCCCCCCCCCCCAAAATTGTATCTAGGTTAGGGTTTTGTTTTTGTTGGGTTTTGGAGAGAGAAGCCGATTTTTGCTGACTGTCGTCAAATTCTTTCTTTACATATTTTTATATTACTACTTTGATCGTGTATGTATGGCTTAGAATTCTGTGTGGTTTTGAACAGTGTTAAATTTTGTTTCCTACCCATATGCAATATTATTTTACTTGCAATATGATCACATGATGTATTCTATGTGTCTCTTAGAATGACAACTTATACAGCTGTAACACCTCGAATTTGTAAAATACCGAAAATGCCTGTTTTTATATATTTTTCGAGTGGTGAAAATTATTTTTGATGTATTTTATTTAAATATTGATACTGGTATGGATATTTGTGGCAGATTGATATTATTGAAATATTGGAGCTACGAGTTGAAATTTTATGGGAAGAGATATTGTTTATTTTTATTTTATTTTATAATTTTGAAGGATTATTACGAGGTAGTTTTAATGTATTTTGTATTGTTTATATTATTAAAGTAGAGATTTGGGTCTTATTTGAAATGTATTGAGACTTGGGGGGCTTATATGTAATTTTCCCTTACATTATTTATTTATCCATTTATTTATTTATTTTCCTTTTTATAAAACCCTACCCCACCTGCTCCTTCCTTCTCCATTTTCTTTCTTCTCCCATTTCCTACCCATCCGAAAGAACCCATCCGAACCCATTCGGCGCACACTCTCTCCGCTCAAATCCTTTTCATTCCTTCGTCGTTTTCAAATTTGTTTGGGGGGGGATTGCTAATTGGAGGGTTCTCTACATCGTGGTAGCATCACATTTTTGAAAGGATTTCGGGAAGGTAAACCCTATTTTATATTATTGTATAAAATTAAGTGTTTTCAATTTCTATTGAGTAGAAATATGGTAGTAGGGAGATTATGAGGGGTTTGGTGTTATAGATACGAGAAATTAGCAAGTTGATGGAGAATTTGCAAGTTAATAAATTAGAGTTTTGGGTTTATAAAGGGGGACTAAGTATATGAGAACTTGTCTCTTTTATGGTCATAGAATTTTTGTTGGGCCATTAGATTATTTTAGGGGTGATTTTTGTTATTGTTTGGAAAATAAAAATCCCGTAGGATTTTGAATATCCCGTGCTTCGCACGTGTATCCTAGGCGTTCAATAAATGCTTGTGTGATATTTGGAATAGGATTCTTAGCTTTTGTGATTGATTTGGATGATTTGAGCCTTAATTGCGTTGAAATTTGATAATAGGATATGTTAGCGAATTTGGATGAGGGATGGCGAGATGGCGATTCGAGTCTTCACGGGCTATTATGTGAGTATGATCTTTTTATATTATGTGCATAATGTGCTATGACAATTTTAAAATATGATTTGCTGTGTGTGACGTGTAAAGTATATTGAATATATAAAAAATTCATAAGTATGATACGGAGTAAATTATGAGGTGTAAGAAATTAGTATATATATGTATGGGAGTGTGTTGATGTTAGTAGATAAATAGTTATATACTTCAGGATTGTAATGATCAGAGATATATGTGTGTATGTGTGATGTGTGATCTCATGACTAATGTGATAAGATGGAAAGTATGGTGTGTATGATATGATATTGTGATGCGATAACAAGATGAAGTGAATAATGTGGTGTATGTGTAATAGGTATGCGATAAATTGAAAATTTTGGTGTGATAAAGTGATGTGAAAATTGGCATGATGTGTGTGTGCGCTCCATGTGGATAACTAATGGTTTGTGTATGCTTATGAATTTCATGGAGTTATATGCTTTCATGTTATGTTATAACGACGAAATTATATTATAAAGGAATTATATTATAAAGGAGTTAAAAGGAGATATATTTATATATGGAGTTATATTATAAAGGATATATATATATATATATATATATATATATATATATATATATATATATATATATATATATATTCTATAGAGAAATCTTCGGTTGCTCACTACTTTGGTGAGCACTCACGAACTAGAGACCCTATGAAAAATCTGAACCGCTCATATCGTTCTAGATGCCTTAGACAGCTTAACAATAAAAAATCAAGCAATTTGAAGTTCATTTGCCCATGATTTACATCATCACAAAATTGAATGGCTGAAAATTCTAACAGCTTGATGGATGGGCAAATGAACTTCAAATTATTTGATTTTTTTATTGTTAGGCTATCTAAGGCATATAGAACAATATGAGCGGTTCGGATATTTCATAGGGTCTCTAGTTCGTGAGTGCTCACCAAAAGTAGTGTGCAACCGAAGGGGACTATATATATATAGAGAGAAATCTTCGGTTGCACACTACTTTGGTGAGCACTCACGAACTAGAGACCCTATGAAAAATTCGAACCGCTCATATTGTTCTATACGTCTTAGATAGCCTAACAATAAAAAATCAAGTAATTTGAAGTTCATTTACCCATGATTTACATCATCACAAAATTGTATGGCTGAAAATTCTAACAGCATGATGGATGGGCAAATGAACTTCAAATTACTTGATTTTTTATTGTTAGGCTATCTAAGGCATATAGAACAATATGAACGGTTCGGATTTTTCATAGGGTCTCTAGTTCGGGAGTGCTCACGGAGTGCTCACCAAAAGTAGTGTGCAACCGAAGGGGACTCTCTCTCTCTCTCTCTCTCTCTCTCTTTATATATATATATATATATATATATATATATATATATGGAGAAATATTATTAAAGGAGATGTATTATACATGAATATGTGGAGTATATTATAAAGGAGTTATTTTATAAAGGAGATATATTATAAAAGAGTTATGTTATAAAGGAGCTATATTTGTACATGGAGATATATTATACAGGAGTTATATAATAAAGGAGATATATATATATGTATATAAAGGAGAATTAAATATTGCAGTGCTGCACAATCCCCCAGGGGTTTGGGCTAGACCCCACAGGCCCGAATTACACCCGGGAATAGGAGTTATATTTATATTGCCCCAAATTTTATATTTGGGGATCAGGAGTTATATATTGCCCCAAATTATATTTTGGGATCAGGAGTTTCCTCGCTGGTATAGGGCCAGGAGGAAGACGTAGCCTCGGACGTGTAAGACTCTGTGTGAGCATCGATCCGCGTGTTATATTTTATTTTTGACTAGCCTTTTGGCTTTAGTATTGGTTGGACAAGCACGCAACCGTACTTTCAATCCAGCCCACAAATGATAGATGCTTAGGACACCTGGATCTGGGTGATATGGTGGGTTAGCGGGATTGAAATGTATGGGAAGGGAGGCACAGAGATCCCTGTGTTGTACGAGGAGGTCAGTTGTGTGGGCACTAAAAAGGAGAAAATATAAAGGTGTATATGTGTGTTGAAAGAATGTGTATATGTAAAGATATTGATGATATGATATCTTATGGAGACTATTTATATTATGAGATATATGAACATACTACGGGAGATATATATATGTGTGTGTATATATTGGCATATGACTATACTTATAAAGCTTTATTGTCAACATGAAAGAAACATGAATAGAGGAGAGATGTGTAAAGTAAAGGGAGTTGTATTATGAGGTGTAATTACTGAGTACAAGAAGTGGATGTGAATGAGATAATAAAGTAAAATATGACTGGAAACATGTTTGTATGCCTTGGAATTGTCACCAGGAACTACCCGCCTGCTATTTCGGAGGAA
Source organism: Hemerocallis citrina (assembly GCA_017893485.1). Classification (NCBI taxonomy): domain Eukaryota; kingdom Viridiplantae; phylum Streptophyta; class Magnoliopsida; order Asparagales; family Asphodelaceae; genus Hemerocallis; species Hemerocallis citrina. The sequence continues at coordinate 1,914,987 of CM030363.1, forward strand.
ATAGTGGGAACTTTCTGCCTTGGCATAATTTTCATAGTGAGTTGGTGAGTTGTTAATTTGATATTGGTACTATGTAATGGAAATGAAAAGGCGAAGTAGGATGTGCGTGAATTATTATGAATTAAGTGGAGAAGATGTGTTATGCGAATGAAACGTACAATAACTTAAAATATGTGTTATGAGAGATGGATAAAGATGATATTATGAGATCGAATGAATGCGATAATGTGTTGTGAATGTTATATCATGAGAGTAAATACATGGCAGGAACTGTGATACAAAAAAAAATTGATGAATGCGTGTAGTGAGATATTATGGAGATGTATGTGATATGATTGCTTGTATGAATGTGATGAGCGTGATATGACAATGAGAAAGAAAGTGTTTACGAATGAAGATGAGAATGAAAGATTATGAGTCGTGAGTTTGTAGATACAAAGGAATGGTAAAATAAAATTATTTGTGATATTAGTGTGATGCATATTGTAATGTGTGTGGAATTATGGATACATAGATGGGTGAGGATTTAAAGCGTATTTTGATATAAAGTCGGATTTGTGATGTTGTTATGTTCAGATTCCAAGCTGAATCTTCTTATCTTGAAAATTGTAAGTTTAATTTATTTTATTTATATAGTTTGATTTATTTATTAGACTAGTGAATTATACTGACACCAGAAATGGCTAACCCCTTAGTATTTGGGGGGTTAGGGGAGTCCGAGGACTACCCTAGATTCTCTACTGTTACAGGTTTTCATCAGTGCAGAGGTGAGGCGTAGATTTGTAGGGTGAAGTTTTATTTTAAAAATTTTGTACTAATTAGTTATGTGAATAGTAAAAGTTATGGTTTAAATTGTATTATGGATGTATAAGCATGTAAATGATGATGATGAGTATAATGTGGAGTGATATGATATGTTGTTGACCCGTACCCATCTCGTTGTGGTGTACCGGGACCTGTGATAAGTTTTACAAGGATTTTTCTAAAATTTTATCTCGATTTTCAAAGAAATTTATGGTTTTTATTTGATATTTGGTATTCCATTATGAGATTGGCCCTCAGAGCATATATATTAATTGCCTGTATGTTTCTGCTCATTTTGGCCTGAGGAGCCCGTGAAATTATTGCATGTATGGTGAGTTACGGAAATTTGAGCAGAATTTCGTAAGCTATTTGTGTGTTGGGGCAGAATTTACAGGGGAAATTCTGCCAAAATTTTATTTAAAATATATCTATCTTAGTTTGTGTTTAAAGTGATATAGAAATTGAAAGAGTTGATTTTTGAGAAAAACAAATTTGGGGCGTTACAACAGTAGTACTCACTCGCTAATTATTTATTCAAGAAATCTTCTGGTTTTGTCGCTGACATTTTAATTATCTATGCTTTGATAATTGTAATTATCCCTCTTTCTCATTCATCTAGGGTTTATATGCTCCCAGTTAAAAAAATATTACATTTTTAGAGTTTTGACATATCCATAACCTTAACACACCAATGTTTTTTTTCTCAGGGGTTTCATCAAATTGGAGTCTTGATGCCCCCAAAAGGTTCAAAATCATGTGTTTGGTCAACCCAGACCCGAATTGGAATATGGATAGACTTCAGATGGAGCTAGAATCCATAGAGATCAAGCTCTGTCCTCCGAAGCCGTCGCCTCTCAAATAATTACCCGATTCTCGGTGAGAATTTCACTGTTATTTTCATCGTCCTTGATGTTGTTGTCATGTTAAGGTTGTTTATTATTTTGTTGTGTGTTGTAAAGAGTTACGCGAAGGAGAAGGTTGGAAGTATTAGGAAGTCGTTTGTGATCAGAGTATTAAATGGTGATATGTATATTGATGAAATGAGTGATGGGAGTGAGGATGAAGTGGAGAAGGATTCAAGTTTGGTGATCGCTATTCGTTTTTGTTGCAATGATATTTGAGATGAGGGACATATTAAATTATTAATAAGATTGTATGATAAAGATAGTTTATCTAAAAGTTTGCAAATAATAGTGGAGAGTAAATTATCATGATTGCTTCCAGATTATGACACATGTCTTAACATTAGAAAGTAATGCATTCTATTGTTATTATGGTATAATCAATCTATTATAACTGTATATTAAGCTAATGGGTCTACTTTCTCTCTCTCTCTCTCCTTCCTCTATTTTGGATTTGTATCAATTTTGCTGTAAGTTTAAGTTTGGAAAACTTAAATGTGATCGATGCTCATTGTATGATTAGTGTAACTTCAGTTTTCAGCTATCAAGGGAACTCACTTTTTGTGACTGTTGAATAAGGATTAGCTAGTAAGCTTATTGTCATTTTAGCATGTTCATGCTTATCAAAGGTAAAGTTGATACTCAGTACTCTACTAGGTTAGCTATTTCAATGTACTAACTTCATTCCACTCGATTTAATGTCTGTAGAATTCAACTTCATCGTTTCTTTTGGTTTAGGCATCAAACTTCATTTCGCTCGGAGGGGTGCTTTTGGAAGTTTCACAGCTCCACAATGGGGCCGAGTGCGTGAAGATGCTCAAATATGGGTAAAAAAGCAATTTTTTGGTGAAATTGTATGATTTTGTATTAAAAATTGGAATTTTGTGTTAAAAATAAATTTTCTACAGATGCGATATCGAAGTTGGAGAAGGCATTGGAGATTAATTTGAGAAAGTACTATGCTTTGTGGTGTTTGGGGAATGTGCATACTTCAAACGTGTTTTATATGCCGGATAACGATGAGACGAATGTGCTTTTTGCTAAGGCGGCGCAACATTTCGAGCCAACGATGGCAAATGTATTGGTTTTTTCCTTGATTGTTATGCGTGAAGATACTCAAAGTTGGGTAAAAAAGTGATTTTTTTGGTGAAATGGTATGATTTTGTGTTAAAAATTGGATTGTTGTGTTAAAAAAAGAAATTTTTACAGATGCGATATCGAAGTTGGAGGAGGCATTGAAGATTAATCTGAGAAAGCACGACACTTTTTGTTGTTTGGGGATTGCGCACACTTGGAATGCGTTTTATACACAGAATAACGATGAAGAGAAGGTGCTTTTTGCGTAGGCGGTCTAGTGTTTCGAGCTGGTAGTGGTGGTGATATTGATTTTTTGCTTCATGATTATTTCATTGTTGGGGAGTTCAGGGAGTTGATTGTGTGAAATATGTTTGATTTTGGTTTTGTTTGTTGGTTCGTAGGAGCCAGATAATGAGTATGTGAAGTCGTTGAAAATGTCATCAAATATATGATTTTTATGATTTTTGGAATGAAATGTTATATGCAATTATAATTATATTATATTAAGCAAAAAGGTCCACCCTCTCTCATTGAGAGGGTTTTTTAATTTAGCCCAAGAAATATATCATAGGTAATTATGGTAGCTACAAAAGTGTTTTCGCTGGTGATTTTTTTTATTATTCTTTTAATGCTGCACATGAAACATAAAATAATTCATATCTCGAGAACATGGTAAATGTTTTTATTTTAAGAATGACCTTCATACATGTATTTTGATAATAAAGTATGCTAATTAATAAATTTCAAGATGATTGATCATTTCTTAAAAGGTCAGTGCAAGTTTGCACAATAGACATACTAGTTTATCTTTATTGAAGTAATTTTTATTGCCAGAGAACTTTTGGATAGGAAACCACACAGAGCCCAAGTCTAATCTACTATAGTCTTGAAGTAATTTAGGGCTGAGGTTTAATGTGTTGTAGTCATTTTTGTTTCCTTCTTCTTGTTGTTTATGTGGGCTTATTACTTGTGCTGCTTGGACTTCTTTGCGACAAAATTTGCATCATTATCTATCAGATTTTCTCAAAAGCGAAAAGTGGAATTTACTATATTTGTACATTAAGTCTGTTATTTTTTGTTGAATACTAGATTTGTCCGTAGGCACGTGCCTACGGCACGTCTTCAGAACGATACAGCATTTGAAAAGTCATATAAACAGTAAATCAACAATTATATAACTCAAATTTGAATAGTATGACAATAATTAATTAGTTGTAAATAAAAGTCCATATTTTCATTAGTATATATTGAAAAATAATTATAAATTGGGGTATAAAAGTCCATGTTTTCATAAGTATGTGTGTGTGTGTGTGTATATGGGCTTTCTTCAATTGCAAACGCTACTGTAGCATTTGCAAACGTGCACACCACTTAACCTGTCATTGACGATGACGGGTTAAGGCAAAACACATAACCCGTCATTGGCGATGACTGGTTAAGGCAAAACACATAACCCGTCATTGGCGATGACGGGTTATGTGTTTTGCCTTAATCCGTCATCGCCGATGACGGGTTAAGTGGTGTGCACGTGTTTGCAATGGAAGATAGCTTATATATATATATATATATAGAGAGAGAGAGAGAGAGAGAGAGAGAGAGAGAGAGAGAGAGAGAGAGAGAAATAATGGAGTTGTTTTGGGGGGATTTTGAATTTGAGTTTTGGAGGAAAACCTTTTGGAGGAAAAATGTGTTTTGTGAGGTTAGATATGTGTCTTTGATTTTGGAGGGAATGAAGGAGAGGCACTTGATAGCTTTTTTTGTATTTTATTATATAGACTTGTTTTGCTCGTGGGCACGTGCCTACGGCACGTCTTCGAAACGATACAAAACACAAAAAACCATGTAAACAGTAAAACAATAATTATGTAGCTCAAGTTTGAATAGTATGACAATAATTAGTTATAAATAAAAGTTTATGTTTCCATTGGTAGGGTATAAAATCTAACTTCTTAGAACTTTAAGTGTGGAAAATAATGAAATTTAATTGTTAAAGAGATATTTGCTTTTAAAAATTCTGAAAATTTACAAAACTGAAATCTTAAAATCTAAAATTTCTAAGTAAATAAAGAAAGAATGAGATAGAGAGAGAGAGAGAGAGAGGAGAGAAATATGAAAAAGTAAAGAGAGAAGAGATAGATAGCAGAGTTTTTTAGGGGGAAAAATTTTGGTTTTTGGGTTTGAATTTTGGAGGAAAAAATATGTTTTGTGAGATTTGATATGGGCCTTTGATTTTGGTGGATTGATTGTGAGCCACTTGATAGCTTTCTTTGTAATTTATTATATAGATATATGTCATATATTTGCATATGGTGGTACAGGACTATAAAAAATAATACATATCTGAATGTTAAAGGTTTTGTGTGGAAAAGTCTTGGCTCAAATCAGAAACTTTGGATACGAGCAGCCACTCAATTATCCACCCCATCCAATATTAATCGGACATTGCCTATTGGTCTGAATGTTAAAGGTGGAAGTGCACTGATATTATAACCCGAAACCCGGACCCGACCCGGACCCGACGTTGGACCGGAACCGACCCGATCTAATTTGGGTAGAGTACGGGTCCAAAAAACATACCCGTTGAAATTTCAGATCGGGTTCGGGTCCGGGTCCACTAAAATTAGACCCGACCCGGACCCGCATTAAAGAATTAATACAAAATATTAGCGGACCCGATCCGGACCCGACCCCGTTACCCGTAATACAAATACACCATCATCCTATAAAAGTACTTTATTTCCGCACCCCCTAATAACCTACCGATATAGTACTAAATTTCCGAAAGCTACCAAATTAGGCAGAAGTGCCACATTGACGCTGACGAGCATCCGTTATATTTTAAGGAGTCTCGCATAACATTCTTTTAGCATAGTCTGCCTCTGACTGACCAACATCCATACAGAATCAAAACTGAGAGACTCGCTTGAAAATGTAAGATTTTCAAAAGCCTAGACATGATGCAGATTTGAATGTTTTGCATTTGACATCTGTAGTTAATTTATAGATATATGATAAATGTTAGCCGGAACTTTAGTTTCAAACTAACTTTCTTCTACACTGACTTATTTTCAAATGTTCTGAATACATAAAATCACTCGCAGACACACATAAAATCCTTTTCTTTCTTCTAGTTATATAGCAGGATAGATGTATGTGCACCTTTATAGTTCATACAACTGGTAATCTAATCAAACATACGGGTCATAAACATTTCTTTTTTCAAATTTGTGTCAAACTGTCAAACACTAGTAACTTGACATGATGCATCCTACTTATAGTCTTGGAATTTTTTGTATATCGGTATGAGGACATTGTATCTGTATAATCGACATGTCCCTGTCTGTGCTCCATATGTTAACATAAATTAAAGGGATGACCAATATTAAGTATTTTCCAAAAAAGAATTAATAAGTTATTTAAGTAGTTATTCATTCTTGCGAGTTGTAAGAGAAGAGATGCTATTCAACTGCTGAATGCTAGAAACTATTCATACTCAAGTATATCTACAGGTCGAATTGGAAACATATTCCACAGAAATGGCTAAGTATCATTGTCAATACATGAATAAAACACGAAAAAACAGACCTAATACCTACACGAACTCAGTGAGCTTTCTAACACTCGAAGGTAGAGGAAAAGTCCCAGCCCATGGAAAAATCTTGGACAGCGTAGGAGACCTGATGGGGTTAGGAACAAATCCCCAAAATGGTGTCGAATTCAACAGTGTAATTCCTTTCACTAGGTGTGGGTTGCGGGCTGCAAAGTACAGAGCAACATAGCCACCAAGTGAATTGCACACAACATCAATAGGCTCACCAATGACCTGTAACGAAATAGATATTAAATTAACTATGTGACAAGAAACAAGAACCGAACCCTTTAAAGACCCGGAACCGAACCGGACCCGTGACAAGAAACAAGACCCGAACCGAACCCGGACCCGAAAAGGGACGGGTAACAATTTTTGTGGGAAACCGGAACTGGACCCGGACCCAAATTTCATGGGTCTAAGTCCGGGTCCAGAATTTGGACCCGTCATTGACTGGGTCCGGGTCCGGGTATTGAGGTACCCGACCCGTTACCAGCGCTACCGTGGAACACATTTTCTATTGATTTTTAAAATATATATATATTTTATAGAATCATTGGTATTTTGTCGATGTTCATATTTATAATCCAATCTTGATTTTGTCGTTAACATATGTGCAATTTTCATATTAATTTGTACCTTTATCTGCTATAAGAATCAAATGCAGAGAAAGAAATAGAGCGTACAGTTATTTATAATAGTTAAACTCAGGTCAATTTGCGTTCGAATGCTACTTGTTTTTTTTTTTTGAGTGAAAAGATGGAATAAGGCCACCCTGTTTCATTAACGAATGCTACTTGTTCTTGATACAGATAAGGACTTCTAATATTTAAACTCAAAACAGGACATATATGTCATACCCAGTGCACTCATTTTCTCATATTAAGTATCATTTATTGTCTCACACTATATTATAATTATCATCAATTTCTCATTGGAAAAGACAGTGACACAAATGTGTTAGCACAACCAGTTCCGAAGTATACTTTGAGAATTCTCCAGCCTGTGTATGTATATATAGTTTAGCATCACTGCCATCACATGATGAAGACATTTGAATTATTGAATATTGTAACTTACAAAGAGACCAGTCTAAAATTTTCATAGTCCTAAACAGTCGTTTCTGAGAAATGCTCGAAGTACATGGATTAGCAAATGAAAAATCATCAGTTTCTGTGAATGGGCAATTTGCAGATGAAGAATCAGTAGTATGTTCAGAATCTAGTCAGTATCAAAAAGTGGTTTTCTTCTTTACCTTGCAAAGTATTGAAAATTGGTAAAAACAATCAAACCTCTTCTTGCTTCATAAGGACCTAAGGTTAACCATTTCCCCTTGTGCAGAATTGACAAAAGGTGAATTCGTAGAAAAGAACACAGACACTGAATGTGTAAGAAAATCTAAGATGCAATGTACTATTTTAAACAGTAGGAACATCTTTCAGCAATTCTCATAGAAACTTAAACTATAAGAAGATCCCAATTCCAAGTTTTCAGTTAAATTTTCAAATACATAGTCAAAGATGGTACATTTAGCTCACTCAGTCAACCTCTGTTAACGTTATGGATTAGCACTTAGCAGGTACATTTAAATTTTCAAATACTGTTGACGTTTATCAATTTGTCGCCTTCCATCAATTTGTTATCAGTAGAAAGATGGAAACTTAAAGTCTCAATTTGGGTTTATTGTTTTTTAGAATTACAAATATTGCAAGAAATGCTAGCAAGTGAAGCATATGAAACAGATAAACCATGGCATTCAATTAAAATTATGGAGTTTGCAAAAAAATGGATATGTTTCCAAATATTTTGGTTGCTTATAGGATTTTGTTGACTGTACCTGTGACCGTGGTATTTGCGGAGAGAAGCTTTTCAAAATTAAAATTATTAAAATCTTATTTACGAACAATTATGACACAAGATCGGTTAAATGGATTAGCAATTTTGAGTATTGAAAAAAATATGTTGAAAAATATTGAGGATGAACATATAATTGATAATTTTGCTTCTAAAAATGCAAGAAGAAAACATTTTAGATGAGATGTGATTGATTTTATTTTATTTTATTTTATTTTATTTTTGTTGCAGGTGCAAGAGTCGCTGTCACTATGCTTAATGAAAATTATGGAGTATTTGATGTCATAAAGTAAAACAAAGGTAATCTTTATTTTTCTGAGTATTATTTTTATGATCCTCGCCGTTATATTATATTTTATTGATATATATATAAATACTTGCATGTCTATAAAGGGCCCCAATTTTATTTTTCGCCCAGGGCCTAAAATACCTCAGGACCGGCCCTGAGTGTACCCGTACCCGATCCTAATTTAAACTTATATGGCGTTTGACACTTCTTACATATTTTTAGTCCAACACTCTTATCATTTTGTGAAGGGACAAAATTGAAATAATTGTGTACTTTGGAAGTAGTCCCTCTTGTTTTACGGGATAGGGAAGGACCTTGTTCTGATGGTTGTGGTTCTACGCGATCCTCTATTTTTCTATAGGATTTGAATGTGTTTCATTCAAATCGGGAAAACTATCATAATTCATGAATGTTTCTTTACTATCTATATATGGATTTGGAAGGGAAGGAATGTGATGACTAGTGGACTCTTGACTACTATGTTTACCACCGCGTGATCGATTAGAGGCCATTTAAATGTTAAAAACTAGTATATGTATAGTTAGAGAGAAAGCAAGTGTATGTATGTTTTAAAAATTAAAAAGAACAACAATCTATCTCAACTAAAGAATAATAATAATAACAAGAACTAGTGAATGAGTAGTGTATGTATGTTTTACCACTTTACCAAATTTATAAATAAAATCTAAAAAAATGAGTGGAAGAAGTTCAAGAAAACCCAAACTAATTAAGAGATATAGATGATAATAATTAACTATGTTAAATTTACAAATTAAACATATAATAAAATACCGTATGAGTGTTTTGAAGTTTGAAAAATGAATGTTGAAAGAGTTGAGACTTGAGGACTTGTAGTAGACTAGTAGTATTGATTGTTGTTGTTGATCACTTGATTGTTGTTGTAGACTAGTAGTATTGAGAGATAGTAGAGAGAATGAGAGATTTGAGTGAATTAGTGAAGAGAAATGAAAGAAATGATGCGGTGTATATAGAATATGTAATTTTTTTGATTTCTTAAAGTACCCCCCAAAACTAGCCAGTATAGATCCGTTGGGGGGTAATTTGGTAAAAAAAAAAAATTTAATTTCTAAAAAGTTTTTTTTTACTGTAGCAACGGTCGGCCCGGACCCGGCCCGAGCCTGGGCAGGCCGGTTCAGCCGGTCCCGGTCCCGGTCCTCAACTGGGCCGGGCTGATCCGGGCTTTTTTCCTAAAAACCTAAACTGGACTGGCCCTAAGGTATGGCGGGCTGGTCCAGGGTTGAGACCGTGAAAGAGGGGGGCCGGGCCGGGCCCGGGCTGGCCCGGACCTGTTGCCACCCCTACTACATGGCAGTGAAGTCGGTATTCACTTCCTCCTCTTCTTGTTTTCTCTATTCGGACTTTTGATAGATATTAGTTTAGTCACATATCGAATAATGTATTGATTTATTCTTCTCTTCTCTCATATATATAGGAGACATATTGTACTCAGTTAATTCAATCAATAATCAATCAATAAAGTATTTCTTTTCATCCCTAATTCTAACATGGTATCATAGTCTCTAATCTTATAAGGCCTATACTATTTTTCTCCTCGTCATCGAGGTGGAGTGGTTCCCGCCTTCATCGGAATCACTCCACCTCCCGTCGTCGACATCCTATCCTGATCCCTTATCTTAATCCCACTCTTCACCACAGCAGCCAGATCTCACCACCAACTTGAGAATTGTCCCTAAACACCGACGTCCATCCCTATTTCTTCTACTTCTCAGTTCGGGGGTGAGATCCCAACATGTGCCGCTACCGTGCGCTACCAACATACTACTTCCTTTCCTCTGCTAGTTATACTACTTCTCAATTCAGGAGTGAGATCACAACTCAGTTCGCCATCTACTGTGCGCAACTCCTTCTACAACTTCCCAGTTCTATACCTTTTAAAATCCAAACTTCAGTGTCAGGAGCCAACACAAACTCCTACAACTTCTCACTTCTACACTTTTCAAGATCCAAGTGTCGCAAGGTCCATATGCCATAGTGCGCCGTCCCATGCGCCATCTACTTGAGCGCCTTCTTTACGCCATGCTTCGTCACCAAGTACATAACCGTGTGCCGTTCCTGTTAGAGATTATGAGAAATAATAACAATAGAAATTAGGGTTAAAAATTATTTGTTTGGTAAAGAAAAAAACTTTGATTTACACGCATGATGCACGTGTTAATAAATAGAGTTATAACTACACGTGCAACACATGTGTTTCATTTGTGACAAAAAAATATTAAAAAATTATTTGTTTGATTACAAACTGAAAGCAACAAAGTGACAAACTCTTCCATTAATAGTACTAGATTTATTATTTTAAATACAAATAGCCAAATAGTGCTGGACAATGGGTAGTAGGAAAAGCACATCATCATACACCACCAACTCTAGGTTGGTGAGTGTGCCCCTCTTCTTTTACTTATTTTCTACTCACATAATAAGTACATCAAAATAGACCAACTCCACCATAGTCAACATTCATCACCGTAGGTGAGTATAAGAGTTTCATCACCTTATTTTTCAACCAGATGACCAACAAATAAAATAAAATGTATATACATAAATAAATAAGTATAACTATGATTTACTTACTAGGATTTTTACTAGTTGAGTCAGATAAAATTTTCTTAGTAAATTTTAAATTTGCACAAATTCAAAATTTCACGATGTTCCAAGCTTATTTGAATTTATCAAAATGTTTCAATTATTTTTTTGAGTTTCTCTCTCTAGAAAAGTCTAGAGAGAGAAACTAACCCTTCAAAAAAATTCAAAAGAAACCCTAGATCTGTACTCGGCTGGGGGCGCGGCTAGGCCTTGTCACCGCCGCCCCGACGCGAATACCCCCGCCGTCCCCCCTACCGTTGCTCTCCTTCCCGTCACGCTCCCCAACCCCGCCCCCCTTTTGTTCGCGACCCCGCCTACCGTCTCTCCATTGACGGCGACGTGTCAATCCGGGTCCCAAACGGGGACGTCGAAGATGGTCGAAGATGGCGAGCTCCTACGGCGGGGAGCTCGCACCACAGATCCGCCTCGCATCGACGACGAGCGGCGTGCCAGTCGTGAGGCGCGCTGCGGATCTCGCCGCCAAAGATCAGCCACCGCCGCATTCGCCAGCATCTTCTTTGGCGACGGGTGGCCTCCGGCACCACACCCATTGCCGCCGCTCCACCGCCGTCGTCCCTCTCCTTCTTCGGTGCCGGAAACGGATCCATCACCTCCACCACCATGTCCATGCTCTCGGGGCCAATCACGGCGATCTGCAGGCATGATTTGGACTTCGAGGATTGGTTGAGTCGGCGAAGAAGTCGGATTTTGTGATGATGGCAGAGCCGAAGAAAGAGGTTGGAGCTTATACTCCGTTATTGGGGAGTGATTGAGAGGGGCAGTGGCTACATCCGGGATGCTTCACCCGATGACCACAGTCGACGGGGCACCACCGCCACTACGCCCTCATAATTGAATCTGACGCCCAACACCACCGCCCGTTGCAGCGAGAGGAGAAGGTGATGCTTAAATCCGTTGGGACTTGTCTTGGTTTTTTGATTGAGAAAGAGAATAGGAGAGTAGGTGAGTGAAGATGTTACTCTTCACCACTCTATATTGGTGTTGGTCAGTATTTGTGAGAAATCAGTGGAGAGAGCAAGGGCGCGAGAGAGGCGAAGGTATCCTCTTCATGGCTCTCTCTTTGATTGCGGTTTTTTGTGGGGGAGTGATGGCTGCAAGATTGTGGGAGGATAGAAGGAGAAGACTGAGCTCGGCGGTTGTCAAAATTCCGCAAGCGGGGCTTGGGCCCAAAGAAGGGGTCCCTCCAGCAATGAGATTGCAGGGTTCGGTGGGGTGATAAAATCTTACCATACTAGCTTCAGGTGGGTGTGCACGTGTCGTGGAGGCAATGTACGAAGCTAAATTGACGTACATACATGTTTGCTGGATCGAACTTGTCTGTCAGCCCATCCTCTAGGGTTGTTGGAGGAATTTGTTGTTTGTACGTGTTATGTTGCTTCATGTTTTATTTTCATATTGGTAGGTTGTACGTTTTGTTAATTTCTTATTAATGAAACATAGTGCCCATATTCCACCTTTTTAAAAATAAATAAACAAATGTTCCAATTATGTTGTATCGTAAAATTTCAGTACAAAGCCAAATGTTCAATTCTATATATTACTATTGAACAAGTTAAAATGTATTATCTCCTTGCACTATTTTTTTAATGAATTTCTAATTCTTTTAAACCTAGTTTTAAATTCTTATTTTATATGAACGTGCATAATAATTACCATTAATTTTGAATTAGAGCATATGTAGTCGTCGGCTATTTTTCTAAAATTTGCAAATTTTGGAAGAAAAAAAAATCTCGCAGTCCGTGACCAAATACCCAATTTTTGGTTGGAGAGGAACAGTGGTCGACTATATTTGGAGGAGAAATGAGAATTTGCAAAATATAGCCAACGAAAGATCATTTTTGATCGTTCAAAAAAAATTGTATCAGACGAAAGATCAGATATTTCGTCTCTTCTATCAGATCTTTCGTCTCTTCTATTTTTTTAAAAAAAAGTATTTCGGACGGGAAATTATTTTCCGTCTGATCAAATTGTTTTGACAGGAAATGATTTCATGTTCGTCAGTTTAAATGAAAAAAAAATGTTCGGACGGAAAATGATTCCCCTCCCGTGATGAAATTTTTATTAAAAAAATGATCAGACGGGAAATAATTTGTCCCTTGTTTTAAATTTTTTTCCATCGTACGAGAAATCATTTGTCGTCCGATCATTTTTATATATATAAAAAAATAGATAATTCCTGGGACGAGACTTTATTTACCGTCCGTCTATTTTTTTAATTCTTTTGGGTTAAAATGACTGCAGTTTATACTGAAATTTTCTATTTTTATATATCAAATATTTAAATTTGAGTTTCAACTGTTCTGTAACTCAACTGTTCTTTTTTTAATATATATTTTTTGATGGCCGGAGCCGTTTGCTCTATTCGAAATATCAAAAAACCATATGCTCTTAAAATACATACGATGAATTAAATTAAAGAAATTCCTATAATATTGCATTTGAGTCCATCAATTAATTTTCAATATAGCCAAGTGCAAAGTGAGTGCCTTATAAAAGGAGGATCACCAGATTCCACCCCTCATCACTGAATCACACCCAAAACAAAACAAAGCTCCACCGAAAACCTCAATTTGATTCAGTAATGGCGTCGAGGTTGTTGTGGGCTTCAAGAGCCGCCTCCTACCTCAAGATCTCCACTTTCTCAAGAGGCTTCGCCACTGGTATCATTTCATAACCCTAACCCTAATGCCTTTTCTCTTCCATTTTCTATGTGCAACCGATCTTGTTGGGTCTTATTGGATCTCGGTTGATCAAGGTAGATCTACCCAGTTTTGACCTAAAGATTGGATTTTTAAAAGTGGGTTGTGGTTGGTTTTATTGTTCGTGATCCATTTGTAGGGTTGGTTAATATGTGCCACCTTTTGCCTTTTTTTTTAATATATATTTATGTTGGAGATGTGATCTAAAAAGTAGATATGGGATTCATTTGGTTTTAATTGGATTTTGTATGATCTGGATTTGCTATGTTTATCATTTTTGTTTTTGATCATTTTGGGATGTAAGAAAATCACGTTGTGAAATTGGGTATATGGGATTGATTCACTCAGATGTTGTGTTGGATCTGTTGATTAAGGTTTTTAGTAGTGCTTTATGGTTAGTTAAGTTTATGATTGCTGAGAACTTGCTGTCATTGGAACAATCTTCAACACTAATTCGACATGTTCATCGTTAGGAGTATAACCTAAGGAGGTTTGAAGGCGACCTTCTATGTATATGAAGTCAACATGAATGTTGAAAAATGAAAATTTTACCTAAGGACACAATTCTTCTCTTTTATGAACACATATTGGAAAATGCCACAAACTTAATAATGGTGACATTTCATGGGTGCTTAATTATCCTAGTTATTAGAATTAGTGATTAGTGAAAGAGAACACATGCAAAGCATGTGTGAATAGTTTAGTCTTTACTAGTATGATTTGAGTGTCCAAAGCCTTCACTTGTTGAATTTGTATAGCCTTCATACCATTCATATGTAATGTCCTTGAGAAACATCTCCTTTTTTTTCTTGGCATATACACTAATCTAGTAAAGTGTTTTATCATTCATCCTTCAAAGTACATTAAAAAATTAGTGATTTTTCATCCATATGAAAATTAATAAATTAAACTAGTGTTAGTAATTTTTCGTTGATCAATACCAACAACAACAAAGCCTTTTTTACAACTAGTTGGGGTCGGCTACATGAATCTTGGTTTTTCATTCTGCTTAGTTTAGTGCAATATCTTCTGTAAGGTCACAAGTTATCATTTCATTTTTCACCGTTTTCACTTAAGTAAGTTTATGTATTCCCATACCCCTAACTCAACTCTCAATACTTATCAAATCACTCTTTCTAACGGTGGCACTACTAGGTTCACGCATATCCAAACCACTTGAGGCGATTCTCTCTTAACTTATCTTGGATATGAGCTATCTTTAGCATGTCTCGTATATGCTCGTTTCCAATTCTATCCTTCATGGTTTTACCACACATCCATCCTAAAATCCTCATCTCTGCTATACTTATTTTTTGGACATGTTTCTTTGTTGTCCAACACTCTGCTCCATACATCATTGATGGTCTAATAGCCGTCCTATAAAATTTTTCCTTCAACTTCAAAGGTATATGTTTTTCACATAAAACACCACCGACACTTCTCCACTTAAGCCACCCTTCTTGGATCCTATGTATAACATCTTCACAAATCTCCCAATCTCTTTGTATAATCGAGCATAATATCGGAGGTATCTCTTGACCATCAAGCTTCACTACCATAGTTGTGTTCCGAATATCATTAAACTTACACTCCACATACTCTATTTTAGTTCTGCTTATTCTAAAGCCTCTTGCTTCCAAAGTTTCTCTCCACAAATTTAATTTATCAAGGTCAATTTATATTAAAAGTTATTGATACATTTATTTTCCTTTTTAACTTCATGGACACAAAAATGTTAAATGTAAACTCGTTTGGTCTCATATACATTATATAAAAGTAAATTTGGTTTTATCATAAGGTGCTATCATTTTGTGTAGTTAATGGCCTAATACAGATAACTTGCTACAAAAATTCAGCCGTCTAACAACATACTAGTTAGCTTAGAGGACTTTGAATTTTGTCCCAACAATTGATACCTTACAATACTTAGAACGTTACAAGTGTGTGCTCATCTTTTTCTGTTGCTTCGTTAGTCATGTATAGTAATGAGAGTAGGTTTAGGATTATGGCAACAGAGACGGCAATATTACCAACTATGACCTCATGATTACTGTGGAAAATATCCTTCCTCACCTCATTATTTTCTTCCTATTCTCCTTCATCTTTTCCTGGATGCACATGGACATTGGGGTTGAGGATTGAAATGGTTAAATCTTAGTGGAACTCACAATAAGTTTATTAAAGATCGTCGGTCTCGGGAAATGAATGAAGATTGTTAGAAGTTATTGCATCTATTTTGTTTCTCATGTTCGTTCTGGAATCTGGAACGTTAGAAACATGATACTTGTATTTGTTAGATATGCTATATGTGAGTTTATTCTTTCCTGCTTGGGTTGAAGATCAAGCATACAAGTTCAACTGTATCTGATTTCGTTGATATCGTTCAACTTATTTGCAGTGGTAAAGGATCTTAAATATGCCGACAGCCATGAGTGGGTGAAAGTTGATGGCTCTTCTGCAACCATCGGAATTACTGACCATGCACAGGTATAATCCTCTTCTTTCACACTTTTACTTCTCTATCTATTCTGTAGCCCACTCCCCTATTTTTGATTATCTAAGTTCTAAGTTTCTTGAACAACTTGTCCTTATCAATTGTAAATATAATTATGTTTTATATCTTGTCAGGACCACTTGGGTGATGTTGTATACGTAGAATTGCCCGATGTTGGAACAAAAGTTGAAAAGGGAAAGAATTTTGGAGCAGTTGAGAGTGTGAAAGCCACGAGTGACATATACTCTCCTGTGTCAGGGGAGGTTGTTGAAGTCAACAAAGAACTAAATGAATCTCCTGGCTTGGTGAGTCTTCTCCCTTTCATTCTATTTGGAATATGGAATAAATGGATTATATTCAAGTTCTCCTTAATTGGTTTATTTATCCTGGTCGTCAGTTTTTGGTGGATCAACTGCCATTTATTTCATTAAGTTTGCATGGTGGAGTGGAGAATATAGTTCTCATTATGCATGTGAAATAAGTGGAATAGGTACCTAATTTCCTGTTAAGATAAAGGGATTGAGTGATGTTTGATTGGAATGGTTGGAGTGGCCTTAATCTGGTCATTCCAACTTGGTTTGATTATACCAATTTTGTTCTGTTACTCAATTTGACCTTAACCAAGTTGACATTCTTCCCAGATTTTGTATTGTTGGGCATCTTAGGTTTTCGTCAACTAGCATTAGCATGTCTCCTTTGGCACACTTTTGTTAAGAGTGTTATCTCATCTTTGAGTTGCATTCTTTAGAAGCATCTTCAATCAATATCACAACTTGGTTTCCTTGCATGTATTATTAATTCAGATATTCTACAAAATTATAGCAATAAGAATGATTAAATGAATTCATCCCTAAGAAATCAGGATATCTTTGATTGGGGATAAAAGGATGGAGAACCGGTTTAGGTAGTTTGGCATGTACAACTAAGCCAATTTTGACCGGAGAAACCGGTTTAGGCCTCATTACTACCCCGTATTTAAGATCTGATCAGAATAGAGGCCTCATTACTACCCCGTATTATACATCTCATAAAAAATTGCAAAACTACCCCGTATTTAAGATCTAAGCCGAGAACTGGTTTAGGCCTTCTCCCATTAGCGAACTGACTATTTTATACTGAGTGAATTCTTTAGTCTATTCTCACCATAATTTGCCCTTATGCAATCCATACATACTTCTAATAACGATTTCTGACCTGTTCTCTGCTTCTTTCACAACCCCTTCTTGATGAATCAGGTCAATGCGGGGCCCTATGACGAAGGTTGGATCATAAAGGTCCAAGTGAAGGACGCGGGTGAACTCAACTCTTTGATGGATGCTGATCAGTATTCAAAGCATTGCGAGGAGGAAGACGCAAAACACTGAGTCGATCGTGCTAAGCATGAGAATCCTACTCTTTAAGTAGACAAAAGGAAGAAGAGAATTAAGAAGAAAAAGAGACATTTTTAGGCGGACCGAGTTTTTACCATAAGTCTTTCCTTATGTATTTCATGCTTGAGAAGCCTTAAATAAGATAGTCCTCATTGCTTAGTTTCCTTGGCAGCTACGAAATGCATGTCTTGTACTTTTTCAGTGTTTCTTATGTAAAACTCTCCAATGTCATTGATTTTGTCTTCTTCATTTTACAAGTCATTTGATTTGAGTTCCCATGTGTTGCGCAATTTGGATTTTTTGTCCTCATAAAAGGAGCCTCTATACATTAGACTCGTATATTAGGGACATGCTGTAAAAAACGTTCCCGGTGGTTTATTTACACCTTTGATCGTTAAATGCGCCGCCCCCACCTTGAGTCAGGTGAGGCTAGTGCCTCAGGTCCCGTCTTTTTTAAAATTTAATGGACCCCAAATTTGTATGTTCTTTATAAATATAAACGAGTATTTTGTGCGTAAAAAAATTATATTGTTGTTAGCTCAGGGCCGGCCCATGTTGTGTTGTTCATGAAGAGATATGCACTAGCTAATATAAATTGTATACATGTACTTATTTTCATCTCGGAAGTCTTTATTGTGTTTGTCTTTTGTTCCTTTCTCTATCTCTACTATTTTAATGGGAGAGTTGGAGTTTGTAACAGACAAACCCTAACTTTGTAACTATATAAACATGTATAATATACGTTCAAACTATATTCAACAAATATAAATGTGCACCGCACGTGTATCCCAAATCAAAACATTCAAATATAAACTATTTTTTTCTTATTCGATATATATATTCATTTAATTTGATGACTTTATTTTTATTTAGACGTGCATCACATGTACATTGTACTATTTCCTTATTAATGAAATATGATGTTTGTCATGTACAGAAAAAAAAGATCTCACTTTACTCATGGGTAGGTTTAGATTAGGTTTGGATCGGGTTACCCGTTTGGACCTCTGACCTTTAAAGAACCCGGCGCACTCTACTCCCGAATTTTTTGCCTACATAGGCCACTTTTGAAAGTATTTATGTTTTTGGGCCAGTTGCCCAACTATTAGCGCTTTTGGGCTACTCTGTTCCACGTCAGCAGCGGTCGCTATTCCCAATAGCGGCCTCTTCATTTCAAGGCCGCTAATGGGAATAAAGACCTATGTTTTAATTTTTTTTGAATTTTTTGTTTGCTGTTGCTATTCCCACTAGCGACCTTAGTATAATGAGGTCGCTGATGATATTAGCGACCTTTAATGAGTTGTATTCTAACACTTAGCAAAATCTAGAGAGCTTTTGTTCTCTCAGAAATGACAATCAATTTATTTTTAAAACTAAGGTCGCTATTCAGAATAGAGGCTTTTATTAACTAAGGTCGCTATTCCGAATAGAGGCCTTAGTTGTATGACTATTTTGCAAATTTTACAAAGAACAAGTAGATTGTGTTTTCTACTGAGGTCACTATTCCTAATAGAGGCCCCAGTTTAAATTTTTGGGAAAAGCTTTTTAGGAATCGCTAAGTGTCTCAATACATTAATTCGAGCCGACTAATCTCATTATACTAAGGTCGCTAGTGGGAATAGCGACGACAAACCAAAAATTCAAAAAAAATTAAAACATAGGTCGCTATTTCCATTAGCGACCTCGAAATGAAGAGGCCGCTATTGGGAATAGCGGCCGCTGCTGACGTGGCACAGAGTAGCCCAAAAGCGCTAATAGTTGGGTAATTGGTCTAAAGACGCAAATACTTTCAAAAAGTGGCCTATGACGGCAAAAAAATCCGTGTACTCCCATGCGCTTCTCTCTCTTTTGCTTCTTCTTCTTCTTCCGTTTTCCAAAACAACACAAACCTAGAAAGGAAGAACAGAAAAAAACCCCAAATTCTCAAATTAAACCCTCTCCGATTCCGATTCAGCGCTACAAATCTCTCAGGTTCGATATTCTCTTCCCTCTCTCCCAAATCCCCCAATCAATTTGTGATCTTGCCAACTTTCCAGTTCGATCCCAATTGACCCAAAAACCACTTTTTAAACCCCCTTTTCCAAATATTTGGAGCTCATTTCAGTGTTTCATTTAATTGGACATCGTTAATTTCACTAATTTAGTATAATCTATTCATTAGATCAGTACAATTAGTTTTTAAATTCATAGGTTATTGAAATTTGAAATGGGACTTTGAACAGGGAAGCAATGACAGTAGAGGAAACGAACCCAAATGCTCGAATTCAAGATTTTGGGACACCCGAATGGTTCCCGAAAATCGACATGCTTTTCAATAGTGAAAACGATGCATACGAGTTTTACAATGCCTATGCCGAAAATTTAGGGTTTTTTGTTAGGAGGTCGACGTTGTGGACAACGTCGAAAAACATTGTGACGAGACGAACATTTGTGTGCTCAAGGGAGGGGTTTAGAGAGAAGAAGAAGGGTGCGAAGGAAGTGAGGACGCCGAGATTGGAAACTAGAATTGGGTGCGCAGCTTGCATGACGATAAGGTTAATGCCTAATGGGAGGTATCGGGTCACGGAGTTTCATGCGAATCACAACCACCCGCTAGCAACTATGTCGACTATGAGCATGATGAAGGCGAAGAAGATGAGGAAGAAGGCCAGGGTTTTGAGAGCTGATTTGGTGGATGATTCGGTGAGGACTCCGGAGTTTGAGACGGAGGAGGTGGCGTACGAGTTCTATAGCATGTATGCTGCCAAAATCGGGTTCAGTGTTCGGAGAGCAAGCATGACGGTGGGGGCTGATAATGTTATCACTAGGAGGATGTTTGTTTGCTCCAAGGAAGGTTTTCGAGAGAGTAAGAAAGGGTCGAAGAGAGTGAAGAAGCCTCGACCAGAGACTAGAACGGGTTGTCCTGCTTGTATGATCATTAGATTAAGCACTAATGGTATGTATACTGTATCGGAGTTTGTCACTCACCATAACCATCAGTTGGCAACTCCATCATCATCTGAGTTGGTTGTGTTCCAGAGTGCCGAATTTAGCGAGATAGATGATGGTGGCTCCATTGTAACTTGGGGTTCTAATGATGAAAAAGCTTTAGATAGTCAAGACATTAGATCTGTCTCTGGTGGTGGTAATAAGCGTATGAAAACCACTTGGGGGGTTGGAGATGTCGGGGCGACGCTGGAGTACTTGCAGAGGATGCAGATGGAGAATCCATCTTTCTTCTACGCTACACAAATTGATGAACATGATAATGTGGTTAACTTCTTTTGGGCAGATGCGAAGTCGCTAATGGATTTTTGCTACTTTGGAGATGCAGTTTGTTTGGATACGACGTATAAATTGCATGGTTTTGGCAGGCCACTTGCTCTATTCACCGGTGTGAACCATCATAAGCAGACAGTCACTTTTGGGTCAGCATTGCTATATGATGAGAGCCTGAAATCTTTGAAGTGGTTGTTGGAGACATTCAAGATGGCTGTTAGTGGGAAACAACCAAAGACGATTTTGACAGATTGGTGTAATGCAATGAATGAAGCAGTAGCTTCGGTTTGGCCTGGTACAAATCATCGGTTCTGTGTGTGGCATATTTATCAAAAAGCTATGGAGCAACTAAGCCAAGCTTTCCACGGATCAAAAACTTTATCGAATGATTTCAGTAGGTGCCTTTTCGATTGCGAGGATGAGGAAGAGTTCATTTCAGCGTGGGATTCAATGATTGAGAAGTATGATCTCAAAGATAACCAGTGGTTGGTTAAATTGTTTGAAGAAAGGGAGAAATGGGCATTGGTATATGGCCGAGATGCATTTTATGCAGATTTGAAGAGTGTTCAATTGAAAGAAACATTGTATATTGAATTAAAGAAACATTTGAGCTCAGAAATTGATCTGTTATGTTTTTTTGATAATTATGATAAGATGGTCAATGAGCGAAGAATCGCAGAACTACAAGCAGATGTTCATGCAAATCAAAACACCCGCAAATTGCCCTCTATGCGTATATTGAAACAAGCAGCGACTGTCTACACTCCTGCTGCCTTTAAAATGTTTGAGAAGGAATTTGAGTTGTACATGGACTGTATGCTGTACAGTTTGGGTGAGGACGGGAGGGTATCTGAGTACAAAGTTATCCTTGATGAGAGAATGAAAGACCACTTTGTTAAATTTGACTCCTCTGATCTTACCGCTACGTGCACTTGCAAAATGTTTGAGTTCATAGGAATTTCTTGTCGTCACGTGTTAAAAGTTTTAGATACTAGAAATATAAAAGATTTACCGCCACAATACATTCTGAAGAGATGGAGAAAGGATGCAAAGGAGGGCGCTTTAAGTCAAAGTTGTACTTCACTATTTGAGGATGGATCTCAATCAGTGAGGCGATATAACTATCTCTGTCGTATTTTGAGTACAGTGGCGGCAAGGGCAGCTCAAACTATGGATTCGTTTGCAGTTGTTGAGAGCCAGTCAGATATCCTTATGGATCAAATTGACCAAGTTCTGCGAACAAGAACTCTTGGGATATTGCCTCTCGTTGCTACTTCGTGTGATCATACCCAAAATCAGGTCGATAGCTTTGTTATTGGAGGCTACCGATATGAAACGACCAATCAAGCAAGCTGTGTGGGGCATTCTTGAATGGTATATAGCTTGTTTTTATTAATTTACTGGATTATCGGCATGTGCAGTGGTTTAGTTTTTTCTTCATAAAGCTAATCATTAATTATTTATTCCTCTAATGCATAATAGTCTTCATCATTATTATGCATAATAGCATAATAATGTAGATAAAAAAATGTGTGGTACACTCTAGAAGCCACATGTACACACTCCATGTCTCTGGTTAATATACTATTTATGATTCGGATTTTATCTAAATTATCTGAATGGTATGTGTACAATTTGTTGGGCAGTGGGAAAATTTTATGTGGATAAGATATCAGTTAAGTTTGTCCTGAGCAGGATTTAATGGTTGGATTTTATACTAAAAAGTAAATATTTGATTCTATTAATAATAATTTTGCCGGTAGATCTTTTTATTTTTACGATTATTACTTTTACTATCATCACCAACACCACCACTGTGTGATCTCCACAACTCCCTCCCCACCACCACCATCACCATTGACATGGTATCAAATCTCGGTCGAGACCGAGATGGAGACGACTAGTCGTCTCGGATTTTGCCTATCCGATACAATATTTGCCTTAAAACTCTCTATTCGCTGATACTTGAGTTGGACAATATTAAGCAATCAAAGTTGAAGACTAGAGAATGTATTATTGGCACTAACACGATGAGTTGATATGAGATTGTGTAAGAGAGAGAGAGACAACACGACAATGGGAAGATATTGAAAGTTAAATAGTATATATTTTTACAGTATATCTTTTGTAGCTTAAATTTCTTAACTTTTATGTATGTAGTATTATAATTTACAATTCACAGTAAATACTTACAAAAGAATATATTTAAAAGCTGAGATGTTTTTTGTACATGAAAATGAAAATAAACTTAAAAATTATTACACTATATTCTAATATTAAAAATTTTATACTTTAATGTTTGTTTAAAGTCTTTAAGATTCATATATTTAACTATTTTTCATAATTTTCAATTAGTTGTTGAATACTTTAAGAAGCCGATACCAAAAATCAAGACACCATGACGATACAGCCGATATTTCTGAGAAATCCAGTACAGAGACCAATGCTGAACATTCTATACTAAGCCGATACAGGCCGGTCTTGATGCCATACCCATTACTTCTTCTGTGTACATTCTTCCAACCATTATCACCAACATCTTCTGCACCAGCATCACCATCCCCTTCTCTTTCTATAAATTTATAGCTCCACTTGTATAAAACCCAAATCCCATCCAGTTCGCCATCCCCATATTTTCCTTTCTTTTAAAAATATTACTCCTTTTCTGGTTTATAATGGGAAGTGAGGACGCCATTTTGTTCTTTCCCATTTTTTGGTTGTAGTGAGTAAAACGGAACATTAAGATATTTTAAAGAAAAATATACGTGTCAACGTATTTAGTACTAAACTTGTGAAATTTTAGGGTGTGTTTCGGAAATGGCCTTAAAAATATGTTAACTTAAAGTAATATGTTTAATAGTAAACACCTGGTTTTGTATGTAAATATTGCTTCTCAACTGATCATCTCAACTGGGGGGTGTCTTGAGCAAAAAGTAATCTTTTAAAGATTTTTCAAAATATGAAGAAGTTTTCTGAAATATTTTGAAGCTATCTGGCATTTTGTGTTCACAAGTTTGGGGAAAAGGTCTAGTAGTTTGTTTGATTTCCATATGATTGATGATACAGCAGTGTTTAAGATTTTTGTTTTTATTTTATTATAAAATATTCATTTGCACTGATGGAGGAGTTTAAATTGCTCAACTGTCATGAACGCGGGCGAATGATTAGTGGGACTTCAATGATCACTGGAATTGCCGCTCATGCACAGGTAAATTATTCTTCTAGATCTGATCATCTATCGCCACAAATTTATGTACTGTGTGCCCTGTTATCTCAGTTTGGTTATACTCATCATTCTATACAAATTAGATATTTGACACATGTAATGCAAGTGCGCCATTAGCTATCCACTCATAGTAATTACCCATTCTTCATAACTACCCACCACAACTTTCTTGTAGTTGTTAGAACAAACCTGTGATGTGCAAAACATCACTTGCACATCAATTTGAAATCTTACTATTTGTTACATGTAAGTACATGAATTTGAAATCTTACAGTTTGATACAACCATATATACATGAATCCTTCTGGTGTTATAATATTAGAGATGATGGTTTGTGTTGATTCTTTTCCTAGAATAATAGAACAGAAGAAATTAAGGATAAAAATCCATGCTTCCATCAGAAACCTGAAATATAGAAGTAGCTCCAATTTAACAAAGTTACTAATTAACGAAGTTGATGACCCTTAACAGAGTTGATTGCAGAAGAAGGATTCATGTGTCTGACTAGGGGTGTATATGCATATAAATAATCTATCTTAAATTTAAGTTTGTATCCCTTTTGTTGGATATTGATTATCATTTATTTATAAACTAGATTTGCCCGTGGCCACGTGCCTACGGCACGTCTTCAGAACGATACAACATATGAAAAGTCTTGTAAACAGTAAATCAACAATTATGTAGCTGAAGTTTGAATAGCATGACAATAATTAGTTATAAATAAAAGTCCATGTTTCCATATATATATATATATATATAGAGAGAGAGAGAGAGAGAGAGAGAGAATTAAATAAAGAAATGAGTTGTTTTTTTTGGTTGGGGGGGGGGGGAATGTTTTGTGAGGTTAGATCTGGGCCTTTGATTTTGTGGGGATTGGAGGAGAGTCACTTGATAGCTTTCTTTGTGTTTTATTATATCTCTGCTACTATAATGGGAGGAGGCCTTAGTGTAATTTGTCCTTAACCCAACCCGTGCAACGCACGTGCTGATAGTTTTTTTTTGCCCTTTTCATTCCCCCAATTTTCTCCACGTGCACAGCACGTGTATAATACTAGTTACCATAATGGGAGAAGGCCTTTGTCCATAACCCAACCCGTGCAGCGCATGTGCAGGTAAATTTTTTTTTTGCCCTTTTCATTCTCTCCAATTTTTCCCCACGTGCACAGCACGTGTATAATACTAGTAGATTTATTTGGATATCAAATATTCGACTAGGTTAGACTGGTTGTCACTTAAACCATGAATTATTTTCTTGTGTATCCTGTTAATATTTGTAGATCTAAGCCCATATTCATGTTTTCAATCCAGTATGCATATTGAGTTCAAAGCAAAGCAATACCTGTTTTTGTATTTGTATTATGTTACAAGCAATCAGATACAGATTCACCCAACTGCATAAATGCTGTATTATGTAATATACTAAATTATCGAGTGGTTCTTTTGCAGGGAAAAGCTACATTAATGAATGGATGACTCCTTTTGTATGATATCCATCTTATTCAAGCTCTTCTGATAAATTTGGCCCTCGTGTTGGAGAAGGGAAGCGAGCAAGTTCTCATTTTTTGTTTTTGTGATGTACCGATATTGAATATCGATTGAGATTGGAAAACCGGTGTTATGTATCTTTTGTAACTTAAGGCCGTATCATTCAATTGACTTGAAATGTGTAAGTTACTCTTGTTTCAACGTTGTAAATAAACCTAGCGTAGTTTGTTGAAATGAATCAGTAAAAACTACTGAATGCTATTTTTACTTTGACAGTCCTTGTCTTTGCTGATTGCAATCTGAGACTTGCCGGGTAGTAACATGCTAAAAATCCTTGGCGTTATGAGTACGGAATGCCGTTTCCGGGCTTTTTTC
Source organism: Hemerocallis citrina (assembly GCA_017893485.1). NCBI lineage: Eukaryota > Viridiplantae > Streptophyta > Magnoliopsida > Asparagales > Asphodelaceae > Hemerocallis > Hemerocallis citrina. The sequence continues at coordinate 1,941,052 of CM030363.1, forward strand.
ACCAATTCTTTGTTCGTGCTGATTGGTTGCCTAGAAAATGTCGAAAAGGACAAATATACACACATTATATGCTATTTTTGCAGTCATGGTCAAGTTTTGTGAAAAATGAAGCACTAGCGGGTCCGGGTCGGCTCCATATTATGAGAACTAGGTATTAGAAATAATGGTTTGGAAGAACCAATACACATCAATACATATTAATCATACTATTGCGGACTAAAATATTTTATTTTAACTCGGCATTGTTTTTGCTCCACTACATTTCAACAAAATAGATAAAGAAAGTGCTCATTGTATTGCAAAAATGAAGCGAAATTTATCACTACTACTTTTCCATTACTAACTTCCACACCTTCAATTTGCAAAATTGAAATTTAACCATTTAAATTCGCATTTCTTTCCATACATAAAATGAACCCATATATAAAAAAATGTAAAAATGACATTGTTAGAGCCTCAAATGTAAAAAGGCCCTAAATATGAGAACTGCAATTATAATTATTACCAGGGCTGTGAGTGCATATTCCCTAACCCCTGCTCCCTCTCTAATAAAAATCCTTCATTTTTTGTCCCCCAAAACCTAAACCCTCTGTTCTAATCTCAAACCAAAAAGAGGGAGTAAGAGATGAAGATGCCCCTCTCTCTATCTTCGCCAATCTTCTCTCCTCCCTCTCTCCCTTTCACTGTAAGTACAATCCCCTCTCTCTAACAAAAACCCATGATTTAAATTTTTTTTTTGATTTTTTTTGAATTTTTAATGTAATATATTACAGAGAGCTAAAGAAATGAAATGGGTTCAAAACCCAGTTCGAGAATTGCGAAAAGGTGGGATCTTTAGTGTGAGAGCAGGGCCTAAGAGGATATCCTTTGATAAAGATTGCAAAATGGGTCTTCAAACTGGGATTGATAAGCTTGCCGATGCTGTCTCTGTCACTCTCGGCCCTAAAGGTGATTACTGTTAGATCAAGATGAGTTATTAGAGATGAGTAATTATATCTGATTTTCCCCCCAAAATGGGCCAAATTTTCATACTAATTCCCAAAATAGACCTCTTTCGAAACTAATTTCCAAAATAGACACTCACAGTTTACTCGCAGTTTCCAACTGCGTTCGAATCTATTTTGTTGACGCAGTTGGCAACTGCGCTATAAGTATATGCTACAATAATTCAACTCCAACACTTGTGTCAAAATAGTGTTTAGGAGAAAATTATGTTCACCTTAGAACGCAGTTGGTAACTGCGTTCTAGATTGCACTAAATTCGCAGTTCCCAACTGCATTTCTCATTCAATCGTTCATCAGTTGGGAACTTAAGGAATGCAGTTGGGACTGCGAGCTTAGTGCAATAAAGAATGCAGTTGGCAATTGCGTTCTTGATTGCACTAAGCTCGTAATTCCCAACTGATGAACGATTGAATTAGGAATGCAGTTGGTAACTGCGAGTTTAGTGCAATCTAGAACAAAGTTGCCAACTGCGTTCTAAGGTGAACATAGTTTTTCCCTTAACATTATTTTGACACAAGTGTTGGAGTTGAATTATTGTGGCATATACTTAGAACGCAGTTGCCAACTGCGCCATCATAATAGGGTCGAGCGCAGTTGAGAACTGCGCGAGGTCTATTTTGGGAATTAATTTCGAAAGGGGTCTATTTTGAAAATTAGTTTGAAAAAGTGGCCTATTTTGGGAAAAAATCTTTATATCTCGTTGCCGCTTAAGATATTATACCATGCTTATCAATAATTGGAATATCATAGGCCAGGCCACTACCTCTAGACCAACATTTATATGAGATTAATCTGGGTTTAGGGTACTGGGCTTTATGCCCACTCAACCCGGTCCAACAATTAAACAGATAACACGTGCAAAGCACGTGTTGCCCCATAGAACATTATACACAATAATATTCTATTATATTGAGAATGTACCTATATATCCAACAATTACTTTCTTTTTTCCATTTTCTTTATTTTGTTTATTTTTGTAGAATATATCTTAGTCTATGTTATGTTAATAGTAGCAGGTTTAGAATGGAAGTGAGAGATAGAAAGGGGAATTCTCTTTGTTAATACACAAAGCTACTTTGAAAATTTTGTTGTATTCTTGACTCACATGACCATATGTGAGCAATGAAGCATGTAAGATGGTCACTGAAAATTGTTGTGCCGACTCTTACGGTCATTATGTTACTGATGACTCTGAGACATTGTCAAATCTATCAACTAATTGAATGAAATAATAATCGCTTCTAATTGTTGATATTAGATATAGGCCATCGACTCTATGTTTTTTTGTTTAGTTTTGTGCAGATGTTTTTTCTGGAGGATTATCTCCATTGATTGAATATACTGCGTCCTTTTCTCGTCATATAAAGTTTGGCCTTAGAAGGGTTATTTTACTTGAATTCATCACCCATTGTTTCTAAAGAACTTGTAAGCAATATCTTTCGTAATGTGTACATGATCATTATTTGAATGCAAACTTGGGTTTCAGTGCAGGGCGTAATGTTGTCCTAGATGAGCCTGGAGTACCTAAAGTAATTAACGATGGTGTTACAATTGCTCGAGCTATTGAACTTGCGGATTCAATTGAGAATGCCGGTGCTATGTTAATACAAGAGGTCATAATCTCTTGATGTTTTTTAAATTTTTGACTGGAGTAATGTTAATTATCAGTACAAAAGTTATACTACTTATGTATTAGAGCATCCACAGCCGTTTGATATTTTTTTCATTTTATCCATATTATAGCGAAACCACATTTGCAGTCGTTTGCTATTTATTCATATATTTTGACAATTTCGCCACAGAAGATTGCTACATATGAGAGGCGATTTGAGGAAATGGATATTATAGAGGACGGAACTCTAAAGTCCGTCCCAAATATAATTTTTTTAAAAAAAAATTTATCAGACGGATCACTGAGTTCCGTCCCAACAATTTTTTTTGTTGAAACCCAGGCCTTGGACGGATCACTGAGATCCGTCCCACCCAATTTTTTGTTTTTTTTACTTTTTTTAATTATTAAAATTAATAAAATATTCAAATTAATTATAAAAAATGCCGATTTTTTTCTTTCTGCGGGACGGAACTTAGAGTTCCGTCCGATCAATATTTATATATATATATATATATATATATATATATATATATATATATATAATTTTGCTATATTATAGCATTTCACCACTGCAGCAAACGTTCGATTGCTCTAGGTATAATATACATTTTGCTATTTTTTACCAATCACGACTATGGATGCTCTTACAAGGCTCAAGCATGTGGGGTCCATGGTAGTCTTCAAGCTACAAATGCACATGGACCCCACATGATGTGTCTTGGGAAATGAGTTTTATGGACACTGGTTTATAGTATTGCCTTTACAGCTTTGCATCAGGAGATCATGTAAGGGGTCTGGTGTGCGATGTGCACCACCTTGCATCTAGGCATTGAGAAAGCATGTTTATGTTGCCTGCAACTTAGGAGTTTTTTCTGTCCTGTAGTACGAGCACTACTCTTTTCAAAAGTACTTGGTTTTGAATCTGTTGATTCGCGGTACTTCAAGCTGATATATTTTCCTCTCATTGGTCATATTCAAATAGGTAGCATCTAAGACAAATGACTCCGCCGGGGATGGCACCACAACTGCAATTGTGTTAGCTAGAGAAATGGTTAAGCTAGGGATGTCTGCTGTTGCTTCTGGGGCCAACCCAATTGCTTTGAAGAGAGGGATAGATAAAACCATTCGTGAATTGGTGAAAATCTTGAAGGGAAAGAGTAGCCCTATTAGTAGAAAAGAAGATATAAAAGGTAACATTACTATTTAATTATAATAGTTCTGCTAATAAAAGTTGGAATGTGGTGAAGTATTGACTTGGGTTCTTAAATTTTCAGCCGTGGCCTCGATTTCTGCTGGAAACAATGATTTTGTTGGGAATCTGATTGCCGAAGCTATAGAGCAGATTGGGCCTGATGGAGTTATATCCATTGAATCATCTTCATCTTTTGATACTACAATTGAAGTCCAAGAAGGAATGAAGGTGTTTATTTAGATTTGTTTAGAATACATTTAAGAGAATTTACGTGTGTGCACTGCACATACACTCGTACACATGGATCCAACTTTTTTTGTTTACTGCATTATAATTATTTTCTTTTATTAACTTATGGAAATTTGAAATATGTTGCTACACTCTTATATCTAAAATTAGCCAAAGAAGAGTATAACGTTATCAGACAGTTTTTCTAGACATTTTCTGCATACTAATAGTTTCTTAATAAATATTAATCATGGTTCAAGGTATGAGTAGATGACAGAATCTCTAAACCTTTTCAGCTAACTAAGGTCCAAAACGTTAAAAGATTTTAACCATGGTTCAAGTATTGCCTAACGTTATGACGATATGGCTGGAAAAATTTGGATTTGAACATGTGATCCCTAGGCATTATTTCCAAATTTATGATTAGTGTGGGTTCTTGTGTGTTTTGGCTTAGCGAAGGACACAATAGTTCCCAATTGATTAAATGTTTGGACTCGTTGAAATTACACAAACTGTCTCTGACCATGTCTTAGTGTTCCATACATATCCTATTTATCATGCAAATAAAACCACCTTTCAGCTGAGCCATTTTCTTGCTAACAACGGAAATTGATGTTAATTTAAAGACTGAACCAGTGGAGAATTTGGTGCATCACCCATCAGCTACTTTGAAATATTAAATTCATAATACTTGATAAACCATCATCTATTGTTTTAGAAGATGTTAATGTGACTAATTTTTAAATTACTTCTTGAAATATTAAAATTTTGAAGACAAGTTATATTTCGATCTGAAATGACTAATACTTTGAAAATAATTTTGATATAGATACTTTGAATCTTGTTTTTAACAAAGACAAAAGCTTTGATTTATTTTTCAAGATCTTTTTTGTGCAACTTTTCTATATTGATATATTCACCATCTTACTTTTAGTGATCATATTTTGACAGGTGGACAAGGGCTATATGTCTCCACATTTCATTACAAACCAGGACAAATCAATTGTGGAGTTTGAGAATGCTAAGGTTTTAGTGACTGACCAAAAGATAACTAATATTAAAGACATCATTCCTTTGTTGGAAAAGACCGCTCAACTTAGTGTCCCACTGTTAATTATTGCTGAGGATATTTCAAGCGAAGTGTTGGCGACTCTTATCCTTAACAAACTGAGAGGAATGATTAATGTTGCAGCTATCAAATGTCCAGGATTTGGAGATGGGAAGAAAGGTCTTCTTCAAGATATTGCTCTTATGACAGGTAAAGCTATTTAGGTTACTCATTTTTCTTCTTTTCCTTGCGTTTGAAGCTTGGACATGGTTGGCTCCATGGAATTCAAAGTGAAGTTGTTAAACATCATAAATCTCAAGTTTCATGAAGCGGGTTTTAGTGTTTGTCCTCATAAAGCTGGGGGTGGATAATGTTAGACATAAAGAATAGGGTTTTTGTATATATTACCCCCATAAAACAACTTTTCTATATAACCCCCAACAAACTTTGTAATTGTAAATAACCCCCTTTAAACCATTAAGTTACTTCAAAATTTCCCGTCCAAACAAAAAATATAAATTTTTAATACCTAAAACACCCCTTCATTTTCCTTTTCCCCACTTAAAATACTCTCTTTTTATTTTTAATTATTTATTATTTTTATATTTATGTTATTTCAAGCAAATAGAGTTGTTTACAAAAGGCAAAGAAAAGCAACAGAATAAATTGTTAGATGCATTAAGGAGATTAAGATTAGCTATTTGTTCAATAATTTTTAACGAGTTAAGGTATTGGATTTTTAATAGGGTTATGCAAAAATACAAAATTTGTGTAGGATTATATGTAAATACCTAGAGGAAGAGGTGAAGAAAGCGATTAGGGATAGAACAGAAGATGAATGAAAGAAAAAGGAAGCAAGGAGAGATGAAAAATGAGGGAAATATTTGGTTCAATAGTGTGTGTTTTAAGTGGGGAAGATGATAAGAGGGGTAGTATAGGTATTAAAAAGTTATATTTTAGATTTGGGGAATTTTTGAAGCAACTTAATGGTTTAATGGGGGTTAATTGGAATTATAAAGTTTGTTGGAGGTTACATAGAAATACCCAAGTTTTATGGGGGTAACATCTAAAAAACTAAAAATAATAAAAGATGACTTGCAATTAGAGCTGGTATCGGGTCCTATCTGGTCGGATGCTCCACTACCTAGACCCGGACCCGGTACCTCACGGGTCCAAAAATTGTACCCGAACTCGCACTTACGAGAATCAGGTCTGGGTTCTGGCCCTTGTTAAAAAAACCTACCCATCGGGTCCGGTAGTGGGGGCATAAACATTTGCACTTAAGTATTTTTGCACCCGATACCCTACGGTTCCAACAATTTTTACACTTCAAGTACATGAATAAATATTATATTTGCATATCTATCTTCAACAATTACTATTTACATGTATATTCCTATAACCCTATTATTCAATTCCATAATTTTTGGGGGTATTTTTTAACGGGTCCGAGTCCGGGTCTGGGTTTGGATCTGGGTCTATTTTGAGCGGACCCGGACCCGGAAGGGGTCGGTTCCAGTCCAATGTCGGGTTCCGATCGGGTCTTGGTCGGGTTCAGGTATCAGGTCAAAGTAACAACTCTACTTGCAATCGCAAGAGTTAATCCAGAACATGAGTATCGTAGAACTTATCTACATATTATTGCATATGATACAAGTGCACCCAATGATTATTTTATGTTTTAGCTCAGTTTACCCTTGGCTTGTCTTCAAATTAGGTCAGCGTTCTGTAAACAAGGCCCAACCATTTTTCAAGTTATAAAAAATGTAGTCTGATCTTTCAAAAAATAGAATGAGCTAGATTTATCTATATTAGACTGGACCCTTTTATGACCCTGTATACATGCACCAACATATTCCGAATGATTTTGGTAAATTTTAAAGTAACATTATCTTAGTTTGATTTTCACTATTACGAAGTTTGAGTCAAGTGATGCTAAGCGTCCAGTCAAGTTTTTAAGGGAATGATTTTGTTACACATGAGTAGATGAGTACCTTTTTTGAACAAGGTTGTAAACGGCGTTAGGCGTTGGCGGTTCGGTCAAGGGGCGCCCAGCGACTAGGCTGGTTGAATTTATTTTGCCGATTTAGCTAATTTCAGACCCTATTCTTCAAGCGTAAGTATAATTATGCAATCCAATTGCAAATATTCATCATGTTCTTGTGTAATATGTGTAATTAAAGGGTGTTTATGCATCAAAAAAGCTTCATCGTGCAATTAATGTGTAATATGTGCAATTAAAACAATAATTGTCTAATTATAATATGTGCAATATGTGTAATATGTGTAACATGTGCTATTTTAATATGTAATAAGTGTAATATGTGCAATCCATCACCAATAATACTAAAAAAAGTAAAAACAATTTCACTACTATTAAAGATCCATATATAGTATATAACAGATTAATAGATTAATAGTAGTTCTCTTTTTTTGTGTTATTTTATAGTATTTAAAATTTTTAAAAATAGAAAACGCCTGGGCGTTGGACATCAGGCGGACGCCTGATCGGCGCCACGAACGCCTACTCAACAAGATGGCCGCCTAATCGCCTCTGACTGCCTAGACCACCGCCTATGGTAAAGGCGGTTCGTTCTCCTCCATCTGAGCGTCTTGGCTCCTCCTAGGCGTCCGAGGCGGCCGCCATTTAGAACACTGCTTTTGAAAGAAACCGTAGGGTGTGATTTATATCTTTGACTTGTTGCAGTTTTAAAGATTATTTCCTACAAGAGGATGAGTATTGTTTTCGCCTTTGTGTTTGAGAAGATAAGTGTCTCTTTAAGTTTTATAAGGGTTTAAAGTTTCGCTACATCTAGATTCTTTCGTTATGATCTTCCTAGTTCTTATTAATCACTTTCCTCTTGCCCTAAGTTCCATAGTCATTTTCATGATTGTAAGCGACAGTATTTCTCTCAAAGAGTAGTACTATTTGGGCCACACTTTGGTTGATTAGTTTTGTGTTACAAGAGAGAGAAGGTAGATCCCACAATAAATTAGCACAAGTGTGCTTTACATGGGGCCCACAAAATTCGGACAATACAACAATCCCCCAAAAAATTCATTTGAAAATGGTGTACTTCAGAATTTCTTGAACTAGCCCATAAAATCTCGCCAAAATAGTGAAATTTAAAATTTCTTAAAATCTTCCAAAAATGGTGGACTAGCCTACAAATCTTGTCAAAATATTTAAATTCATAATATTTGGGCTATAATACACAGTTTTCGACCGTTTTAAATAAATTTTGTATTTCACTATTTTAGCCACATTTTGTGAGCTATATTCCACAGTTTCAGTTGTTTTAAAGAAATTTCGTATTTTACTGTTTTAGCCTCATTTTGTGAGCTATAATCTACAATTTTTCGGCATTTTCAAGAAATTATGTATTTTCACTGTTTTGGCCATATTTTGTGAGCTATATATAGTTGACAGGTTTCTGCCATTCTTGCAATATTTTGTATTTCACTATTTGGCCACATTTTGTGGGCTATAATCCATAGTTTCGCTCTTTTTCAGAAAAATACCGTATGTCAGTGTTTTGACAACATTTTGTGAGCTATAGTCCGAAAATTGTGAAGTAGTTCACAAAATGTGGCAAAAAAACGGATATACGGTATTTCGCAAAAAAATTAAAAACTGTGGCTTAATCAGTGAAATCCGAAAATTCGTGAAAAAGACCGAAAACTATGAAATATAGTTCTTAAAATGTTGCCGAAAACTCTGAATTGTAAAATTTCGTGGAAACAACCGAATATTGTGGGATATAAGTCACAAAATTGGCAAAGACAGTGACGTACATAGTTTCACAAAAAAGACCAATAATTGTATAGTAGACCAACAAAATGTTGTTAAAATAGTGAAATACAGAAATTTGCGAATACAGCTCAAAACTGTGGACTGTGGCTCACAAAATATGGCTAAAATAGTGGATTACAAAATTTCGCGAAAGCGTCTCAAAACTTTGAATTAAACAGTGAAATACAAAATTTTGTGAAAACAGCTGAAAGCTGTGGATTCAAGCCCACAGAATGTACCAAAATAATGCATTATAGAATTTTGCGAAAACGGCCAAAAATTGAGCATTATAGCTCACAAAATGTCGCTAAAACACTTACGTATGGAATTTCACAAAAATGACCAAAAATAGTGAACTATAGCTCACAAATGAGGCCAAAATACTGAAATACAAACATTGCCAGAAACTGTGAACTCTTAACTCACAAAATGTGGCCAACACGATTTCATAAAACGGCCAAAAATTACGGACTAGCGCTCACAAAATATAACCAAACCAACAAAATATGCTATTTCAAAAAATGGTTGAAAATTGTGAATCCCACAAAATGTTGACAAAACTGTGAAAAATGAAATTTCACGAAATTGGTCGATAACCGTGGAGTATATAGCCCACAAAATATGGTCAAATGAGTGAAATACTCAAATACCAAATTTTATGAAATTGGCCTAAGAATGTGGAATAGCACACAAAAATGTAGCCAAAAGAGTTAAATATGAAATTTCACGAAATTGGTCGAAAACTGTGGACCATATATCCCACAAAATATGGAAAATGGCAAAAAACTGGGGATTATAGGCCACAAAATGTTACCAAAACAATGGCAAATTAAAAGTCACAAAATTGACAAAAAACTATCCACAAAATGTGGCCAAAAGAGTGAATATGAAACTCACGAAATTGGCAAAAAACTATGAAATATGGCACTTAAAATGTGGCCAAGAAGTGAATTACAGAATTCCCACAAATTGACCAAACACTGTGTACTCCACAAAATGTGGTCAAAAGAATGAAATACTAATTTTTTTGAAATTCGCCGAAAACTGGGGATTATAACCCACAAAGTGTGGCCAAAATAGTGAATTTTTTCTTTTCACGAATTTGACTGAAAACTGTGGATTATCTGTGTCAGAAGCATGAAAAATGAAATTTCACGAAATTGGCTAGAAACTGTTGACTATATCTCACAAAATGTGGCAAAACGAGCGAAATACAGAATTCCGTTAAATTTACTTAAAACTGTGGACTATATAGCGCACAAAATGTGGCCAAGAAATTGATGAAGAAGGTAGATAACCCACAAAATATGGCCATAAGAATGAAATATTGAATTCCTCGAAATTGACCTTTTTGTCGTTCGGTAGCTACAATAATTTTTTTGATTGCCGCGATAGCTCTTTGGTTGAGTATTGGAGCAACATTACGTATTGATAAATCTGTATGTTTAGTCTTCCCTAGATACGTAATTGCCTTTAAAGTAAATCTTCCCTAGATACAATAATTTTGTTACGATCTTCTATTTTGCAAAAATACGGATCCTGCTGAAGATCAAAATGAAAACTGTGGCTTATAGCCTACAAAATTTGGCAAAAAGAATTGAATGTGAAATTTCAGAAAATTGGCCATAAACTATGGACTATAGCTTAGGAAATGTGGCCAAATGTGTGAAAAACAAAGTTTCATGAAATTGGTTGAAAATTGTGGACCATAGCCCTCTAAATGTGTCCAAATGAGTGAAATATTGAATTCCCCAAAATTGACTGAAAACTGTGGCATATTGCCACCAAACGTAGCCAAAATGTGAAATTTATAATTTTAAAAAATTGACAGAAAACTATGAATTATAGTACACAAAATGTAGCCAACGAGTGAATTACAAAATTTGACGAAATTGGCTTAAAAATGTGGAATTTAGCTCACAAAATGTGGCTAAAAGAATGAAATACGAAATTCCCCAAATTGACTGAAAATTGTTGCAAAAAAGGTGAAATACAAAATTTTACGAAATTGGCAAAAAAATGTGGGACTAGCCTACAAAATGTGGCCAGATGAGTGAAATATGAAATTCCCCAAAAATGACCGAAAACTCTGGACTATAGACCACGAAATGTAGTGAAAATAGTGAATTACGAAATTTTACGAAATTCACAAAAAAATGTGAACCAACAAAATGTGGCCAACAGAGTGAAATACTAGTTTTTACGAAATTCGCCGAAAACTGCGGACTATAGCCCCAAAATGTGGTCAAAAGCGCGATAAACGAAATCTCATGAAATTAGCCAAAAATTGTTGACTGTATCATGCAAATTGTCGCCAAAAGAGCAAAATACGGAATTCCCATAAACTGACTGAAAATTGTGGACTATATACCCCACAAAATGTGGCTAATAGAATGAAGTTCGGAACTCCCAAAAGTTATTTGGAAACTGTGGCCTATATTGCCCACAAAATGTTGCTAAAAGAGTGAAAAACGATTTTCACGAAATTGGCCGAAAGCTTTGGACTGTATTCCACAAAATGTGGCCAAAAGTGTAAAAAACAAAATTTCACGAAATTGCCCGAAAATTGTGGACTAGAGCCCCACAAAATATGGCCAAAATAGTGAAATATAAGATTTCCCTAAATTGACCAAAACTGTGGACTACACAAATTGTGGCCAAACTAGTGACATACGAAATTTTCCGAAATTGACAAAAATCTGTAAACTATAAACCATAGCTTATAAATTGTAGTGAAATGAGTGAAATACAAAATTTCACGAAATTGGCAAAAAATGTGGACTTTTAAAGCCCAAAAATGTGGCCAAAAGAGTGGACTATGAAATATCACAAAAGTGGCTGAAAACTATAGAATATAGCCTACAAATTGTGGTCAAAAGAGTGAAATACAGAATTTCCCGAAATTGACCAAAAATTGTTGACTATAGCCTAGATTTTTTTTCCAGAACAATAAAAAATAATTTTTTACTGAGTTGACCGAAAACTGTGAACTGCTCACAATATATGGAAATTGGTTGAAAGCCATAAAATATATAGTCCACAAAATATGACCAAAACAATGAAAAATGAAATTGCACGAAATTGACCGAATACTCTGAACTAGTTCGCAAAGTGCAGCAAAAAGTGTGAAATATAAAATTGCATGAAATTGGGCAAAAATTGTGGAATATAGCCTACAAAATGTGGCCAATAGCCCTAAAAGTCATAAAGAGTCCCTCTCTAGGTTTCTGAAGAGAAAAGCTCTTCCAAAAACCCCAAAAAAGAAAAGGAAAAAAAATCAAAAAGCCAGATCGGGGAGTGGGGTCTCCCTCGTCCTCCCCTCGTCTTCCCCTCCTCCCGCCCAACCCCACCCGCCATCGCGACAAGGGAGCGTTGCGGTGAGACTATCAGTTTTGACCGATTTGCGGGTTAGGAGAGTGGGCGGCGCGACAGGGAGTTTCGATGCTAAAGGGACTAGGTCGATGGCGGTAGCGGCGCCGTCGTTAGAGGAGAACAGTGCAAAGGGGAGGTGTTCGAGTCCGGTGACGGGCAACCCTGGCATCCGGTTGGATTGGAGCGCGTGCACTCGTCGGCAGCATTGATGGCAGCTGGTAGTGGCTACCATCGTCGAGGTTTGGAGCGTCGGGGTGGGCTCATCGAGTCTTTTTTGGTCAAAGCGTCGAGATGGGTTTGAACTCTAGAAATATGAGTTTGGCGGGGCAGTGCGCGCCGATGGTTGAGGGTGGCTCGTCTGGTGGTGTCGATAGGGGCATCGTCGGGGTTGGTGGCGGAGCAGACGTCGGGGCAAATTGATTTTGGGCTTTGGTTACCATGGTGAAAAGGTGACTGTGGTGGGCATCTCAATTTAGGGGTTTGGCTGCCATGGTGGGCAACTTGATTTAGGGGTTCTGTTGATGGCGACATGGTGGAGAGGTGACTGTGGGCGACGGCGGCCGGGGTAGACGCCAGAGAGGATATGTGGGGGAAAGGTAGAGAGGGAGTGTGCTTGATTTTGAATTTTGAATTTCATTTTAGGGTTTTGAAATTCAAATTCAAATTTGATTTGGAGTGTGGAGGGGGAGAATTCAATGAATTTTGAATTTCAATATAGACTCTTGAAATTCAAAATTATAGTTTGAGTATGGAGAGCATATCCTGATATAATTTGAATTTCAAATTAGATTTGGTTTGAAATTCAAATTGCATTTGGGGATTGATCGGCGTGAGCAAGCGACACATTTGATTGGCGGGTGTCTTCGTCGGCAGCTTCAATCGGTCGGCTGAGAACGACTACTGTCGAGGGCTGGATTTGATGCAATCGGAAGATGGCGTTGCGTTGGGCGAGGGCCGAGGAGGTATTACCAGCAAGAGATGGTGGCTGTGGTTGTTGCCATGGTGGACGTTCGGGAGAAAGTGGTGGGAGTTTCTGGGGTGGAGAAGTATTTTTGATGGAATTTGAATTTCAAATTTGATTTTTTGAAATTCAAATTACATCTGAGAGGGGTGGGTGGGAGAACAGGGTGCGGATGCTTTCGTCTACAAGTTTTGCTACGGCAGGGACTAGTTAAGGGTGTAGGATTAGCTATGCATTTGTTTTCCACTGTTCTGTTTTAGAAACAGATTGATGTTTTTTATTTGTACTACTTATTTCGTTAATTATTTATTAAATAAAAAAATGAAATACGAAATTCCCCGAAATTGACATTTCGTCGTCTAGTAGCTACAATAGTTTTTTTGATTGGTACTGAAGTAGCTCTTTTTGTTAGGTATTGGAGCAACATTACTATTGACAAATCTATAATCTTAGGTCTTTCGCAAATTGATGCAATCGCGAAATACCACGATTTAGGTATGTAGGCCATAATTGCTTTTAAAGTAAATCTTCCCTAGATACATGAATTTTTTTTATCTTCTATTCCGCAAAAATACCGATTGTGCCAGAGATAAAAATGAAAACTGTGGCCACAACTCACAAAATTTGTCGAAAAGTATGAAATACGAAATTTCACGGAATTGACTAAAAAATATGGACTATAGCCTAAAATTGTGGCCAAAGGGCCAAAGGTTTGAAAAACAAATTTTTGCGAAATTGGCCGAAAATTGTGGACTACACAATTGGTGGCCAAAAGAATGAAATACATAACTCCCTGAAATTGATTGAAAATTGTGGCCTATAGCCCATAAAATTTGGCCAAAACTGTCCAATATGAAATTTAAAGAAATTGGTCGAAACTGTGAAAGCCCACAAAATGTAGCTAAAAGGGTAAAATACAGAATTTGATGAAATTGGCTAAAAACTGTGGAATATAGTGCATAAAGTGTGGCTAATAGAATGAAATACGAAATTCTTTGAAATTGACTGAAAATTGTGGTATGTATCCCAAAAAATTTAGCCAAAAGAGTGATACGAAACTTCAATAAATTGGTCAAAAACCGTGGACTACAAAATTTAGCCTACAAAATATTGCCAAAAGTGTGTAACACGAAATTGCAAAAAACTGTGGAATATAGCCCACTAAATGTAGCAACAATGGGTGCAATATGGAATTTTACGAAATTCGTTGAAAATTGTGAATTATAGTCCACAAAATGTAAGCCAATATTGTGAAATACGAAATTTTAGAATATTGGCCGAAAACTGTTTTGACTATATCCCACAAAATTTGGCTAGAAATGTGAATCTCTAAATTGACATAAAACTGTGCACTATATAGGCCACAAAATGTGGCCAAAAGAATGAAATTTGGAATTCCTTTAAATTGTTTAGAAACAGTGGCTTATATAGCCCACAAAATAGGCCAAAAGAGTGAAATACGAAATTTTCCGAATTTGGCCGAAAACCTTGGACTATATTCCAGAAAAGGTGGCCAAAAGTGTGAAAAAAGAAATTTCACTAAATTGGCCGAAAATTGGGGACATGTCACACTCGGACCTGGTAGTGCCCTTGTTAGAAAGAGTAATCTGATAAGTACTTAAATTTACTTGGGTGGAAATGGTGAGAAAAGATATGATAGCTTGTCCTTAGAGGTGATATTGCGTTAAACCGAGCAAAATGGAAAACTAGGATTCATGTAGCTGACCCCAACTAGCTAGGAAAAAGGCTTTGTTGGCCGAAAATTGTGGACCACAGTCCTCAAAATGTGGCCAAAAGTACAATATGGAATTCCCCTAAATTGACAAAAAACCGTGGAAGCCCACAAAATGTGGCCAAAAGAGTGAAATACATAATTTCAAGAAATTGCCCAGAAATCGTGGATAGCCTACATGTGTCCAAAAGAGTGAAATACAAAATTCCCCAAAATTGACCGAAAATTGTGGACTATAGATCATAAAATGTTGTGAATAGAGAAATATGAAATTTCACAAAGTTGTCCGCAAACTGTGGAGTATAGCCCATAGTATGTGGCCATTGGGTGAATTACGAAATTTCATGAAATTGGTCAAAAACTGTGGAATATAGCTCCCCCGACAAAAGAGGGCCAAAAGAGTGAAATGTGAAATTTCACGAAATTGGTTGAAAACTAGGGAATATTGCCCATAACAGAAGGCACAAAGAGTGAAATATGGATTTACCCGAAATTGACCGAAAACTGTTTATTATAGCCTACAAAATATGCCCAAAATAGTGAAAAAGGAAATTTCACGAAATTCGCTGAAAACTGCACTACGTATTAAATTTGGCCGAAACCTATAGAATATAGCCCACAAAATGTAGCCAAATGAGTGAAATACGGAAAAAAGTGGACTAGCCCACAAATGTGACAAAAAAGAGTAAAAAACTAAATATCACAAAATTGACATAATATTGTGAATTCACCAAATGTGGCCAAAAGTATGAACTACAAAGTTTCACTTAATTGGGCAAAAAATGTGGGCTGTGGAAAACTGTGGAATATAGCCTGGAAAATGCGCTAAAAGAGTGAAATATTGAATTTTATCAAATTAGCTGTAAACGGTGGTCTTATAAGCCCACAAAATGTGGCCAAAAGTGTGAACTACAAAATTTTTCGAAATTGACCAAAAACTATGTAACCGAAATTGACAAAACTATGGGGACTATAGCTCACAAATTATGACCAAAACAAAGATAATTATAATTTTACGAAATTGTAGAAAATTGTGACTTATAACATACAAAATGGGCCAGAAGAGTGAAAAACCATATTCCACTAAATTGACTAAAAAATGTTGACCGAAATACAAAATTTCACGAAATTGGCCGTAAATGGTGGTACTTTAGCACACAAAATATAGCTAAAAGAGTGAAACATAAATTTCATCAAATTGGGCAAAAACTGTGGAATTTAGCTTTAAAAATGTGGCCAAAAATAGTGAACTACGATTTTTTTTTTAAAATTGGCCGAAAATTGGCTGTGGGCAGTGTGGCCAAAAGAGTAAAAAACGAATTTGATGAAAACTATCGAGTAGTCTAAAAGGTGAAAAACAAAATTTATCGAAATTGGTCGATAACTGTTTAACTATATCTAAAAAATGCGGCGAAAACTAAGAAATATGAAATTTCATGAAATTAGCCGAAAATTGTGGCCAACATAGTGAAATACGTAAATATCACGAATTGAACGAAAACTATGGACTGTAGCCTAAAAAATGTAATAAAAAAAGTGAAATACCAAATTTCACCAAATTTGTCGAAAACTGTGGACTATGTTGCTTACAAAATGTGATGAATAGTGTGAAATACGAAATTTCACGAAATTGGCTGAAAACTGCTTGTATCCCACAAAATGTGGCCGTAAAAGAAAGTCGGAAACATGAAGAAATTTTTTGAAATTGGCCAAAAATTTTGTACAGCCCAGAAAATTGGTCCGAAATTGTGAAATATGAAATTTTCCTAAATTGACCGAAAACTATGGAAAATAGCCCAAAAGGTGACCAAAAGTGTGAAATATGAAATGTCACAAAATTGGCCAAAACTGTGGAATATAGCCCGCAAAGTGTGGCCAAAAGAGTTAAATATGAAATTTCACGAATTTGCCTAAAAAATATCGAATATAGCCCACATGATTAGAAGTGTGAAATACGAAATTTTCCGAAATTGACAGAAAACTGTGGGTTACTAAACATGGCCAAAACAGTGAAAATTTAATTTCACGAAATTGGTCGAACACTGGATTATAGCCCACGCAATATGGAAATTGGTTGGAACTAGTGGATTATAGCCCACATAATGTGTCCAAATATTGAATCACAGAATTCTTCGAAATTGATTAGAAACTTTGAATTATTGTCCACAATGTGACCCAAACATCGAAAAATAAAATTTCACAAAATTGACTGAAAACTGTGAAGTAGCCCACAAAATGTGGTCAAAATCGTGCACCCACTAAAAATGGAAATTGGCCGAAAGCTGTGGAATATAGCCAACAAAATATGGCCAAATGAGTGAAATACATAATTTTACGAAATTAGCTAAAAACAACTCACAAAATGTGGTCAATAGTGCGAGTGTTGAAATTTCACGAAATTGACCGAAAACTATGGAATATTGCACACAAAATGTGGTTAAAAGTGTGAAAATACAGAATTCACTAAAATTGACAAAAAACTACGGAGTATAGCCCTCAAAATGTGACCAAAACAAATTAATGAAGTTTCACAAAATTGGCCGAAAACTGTAGACTATAGCCGACAAAATGAACAGTTAAATACAAAATTTCACGAAATTGGCCCAAACAGTGGCCTGTATAGCACACAAAATGTGGCCAAGAGAGTGAACTACGAAAGTTCACGAAATTTATCGAAAACTGTTGAATATAACCTACAAAATATGGCAAAAAGAGCGAAATACGGAATTCCCCTAAATTGACTGAAAACTATAGACATTGCCAACTAAATATTTCCAAAAGTGTGAAATACAAATTTTTACGAAATTAGCCAAAAAAGGTGGAATATAGCCCAACAAAATGTTGCAAAAATAACGATATTCGGACTTTCCCGATTTTTTTGGGAAATTATGGGCCCTATATAGCCCACAAAATGTGGCCAAAAGTGCGAAATTCAAAATTTTACGAAGTTGACCGAAAACTGTGGACTTATAGCTCAAAATATAAGAAATTTCACGAAAATGGATGAAAACTGTGGCGTACAAAATGTGGCCAAATCAGTGAAAAACGAATGAAATATGAAATTTCATGAAATTGACCGATACCTTTGGAATGTTTGCATGTTTGCCATAAAGTGGCCAAATCAATGAAATTCAAAATTTTATGAAATTGACCGAAATCTGTGGAATGTAGCCCTAAATATGTGGCCAAAATAGCAAAAAACAAAATTTCAAGAAATTGGCCAAAAATCGTGGACTATAGCCCACAAAAGATGGAAATTGATTGAAACCGGTGGATTATATATAGCCCACAAAATGTGATAAAAGACGATAATTTAAATGTCACGAAATCGGCACAAAACTGTGGCCTATCTCATACAAAATGGGTCCAAAAAAGTTGAATACCGAATTCCACTATATTAACCGAAAACTGTGGACTGTAGCTGACAAAATGTGGCCAAATAAACGAATTATCCGAAATTGGCCTCAAACTGTGGAATATATCCCACAAAATGTGGCCAAAAGAGTGATACGGAATTTCACAAAAATTGACCGAAAACTTTGAACTATAACACAAAATGTGGCCAAAATAGAGAAATACAGAGTTCTCTGAAATTGACCGGAAACTATGTACTATAACCCACTGATGTGGGCAAAAATTACAGCTAATCAGGGCTGTACAATCCCCGCACGAATCTCAAGGTTCCCGAGGGCGAAACATTAATCTTACAATTGCTACAGGCTCACGATCAATACATGAGCCGTCCATCGGCCCACTATCTTGGATCATCGCACAAGGGAGGCTGATTTGCAGCCCAATTAAGGGAGATTGATCAGTCAATCATGACTGGCAATCAAATCCTCCAAAATTGGGAAGATAATAACTGATTAATCCCATGATTTGGGATCTTTCAAATTAGTTATGGTATATTCGTAATAACTGCTCTCCTAGCCTGAAAATAAGGTCATGCCTCCATTACCTTGTAATCGACATTTTGCCCACTAAAACCCAGTTATTATTTCTAAGTTGCCGACTTGATCATTGGTGGGCCTGCCGTCGGGAACTCCCCGTGTTTCATGCTTTTTTGTAGGTTTTTCACTGTATCTCAGTCTTCCATTCCAAATTTGTCTACAGATATCAGCCTCACATTAGACCTGATTAACGGGTGAGATCTAAACTCTCTATTCATCAAAGAACTCATTATTTGTTGCTCCCACACCGAAAAACAACATTAGATTGGCCACCGACAACGACACGCAATTCGCAGTGGGAGGTTTCCGCAAATTCTGCGCAGATCCAGCAAAGATTCTCCTCCATCCCCTACCCTGAGTTGAATGGTCAGGCCGAGAATGCAAATTGCCAAATCCTTGATGATCTCAAAAAATGGCTTGACGGGTCTCCAAAAGGGTTATGGGTGGAGGAAATGCCGAGCGTGTGCTCTGGTCGTATAAAACGACCAAACAGGTACCGACAGGAGAATCGCCATTCAGTCTCACATTTGGCTCTGGGGTCGTTATCCTTCTGGAAGTCGGACTCCCTTTCTCCCGACTAATGACCTTTGATTAATGAACCAACTTCGAAGGACTCCGTAGCAACCTCGACTTGGTCGAGAAAGTGCGAGAAAATTCGCCCGTCGGAGGAATATCTATATAATAAAACACAAAGAAAGCTATCAAGTGGCTCACCTTCAATCCCCCCAAAATCAAAAGGCCTAGATCTAACCTCACAAAACACAATTTCCCCCCAAAATTTCAAACCGCAAAACCAATTATTTCCCCCCAACTAAAAACCCATTACTTTATTACTATCTCTCTCTTCACCTTTTCATATTCTCTCTTTTTCTCTCTCCCTATCTCTCTTTCCCATTCTTTTTTTATTTATTTAGAAATTTAGATTTTAAGATTTCAGGTTTGTAAATTTTCAAAATTTTTATGTTTTTTTATTGCACATGTTATATTGAAAATAGCAAATATCTCTTCAATAGTTAAATTTCATCATTTTCCACACTCAAAGTTCTAAGAAGTTAGATTTTACAACCCCATTTATAATTATTTTTCAACATATACTAATGGAAACATGGACTTTTATTTACAACTAATTATTGTCATACTATTCAAACTTGAGCTACATAATTGTTGTTTTATTGTTTACAGGGCTTTTTGTGTTTTGTATCGTTCCGAAGACGTGCCTACCACGGGCTAATCTAGTATATCAACAAAGGGTGAAGAGGTTCTACAATAAGAAGGTTTGACCTGCCAATGAGTACACCAGAATGTAATTAATGAAGATTAACGAACGAGTCAATGTGTGGCCGTAGAATTTGATTCATCAAATCTATGAAAATAGCTGGAGCATTATTTACTCCGAATGACATTACTAAGAACTCGTAGTGGCCATGTCGAGTC
Organism: Hemerocallis citrina; assembly: GCA_017893485.1. Classification (NCBI taxonomy): domain Eukaryota; kingdom Viridiplantae; phylum Streptophyta; class Magnoliopsida; order Asparagales; family Asphodelaceae; genus Hemerocallis; species Hemerocallis citrina. The sequence continues at coordinate 1,961,379 of CM030363.1, forward strand.
CTAAGGCCGTCTTTGGTATATCCTCCTCAACCAGAACCTGATGGTAGCCTGAGCTCAAGTTAATCTTTGAGAACACAGCCGCTCCCTGAAGTTGATCGAACAAGTCACCAATCTTGGAAAGTGGATATTTGTTCTGAATCATGACTTTATTCAACTCTTGATAGTCGATACACATCCTCATTGTCCCATTCTTCTTCTTTGACAAGTTGCACCAGTGCTCCCCAAGGCGAAGCACAGGGCCTAATAAATCTCTTCTGCAATAGCTCTTCGATTTGCTGTTTGACTTCTTTCTGTTCGACTGGTGCCATTCAATAAGGTGCCTTTGATATTGGTGCACTATCTGACTGCACTGTGATACTGAATTTCATATCTCTGTGCGGAGGTAACCCTGCAACTCCTCTAGAAATACGAGTGGAAAATCTTGTACTACGAAAATCTTCTTAATTTCTTTCGGCACCTTCATCTCAGCTACAGCTGCTAGCATATCACTACTCTTCCATTTTCCTTGAAATACAATTTCCTGTTTCTCGGGCATCGCATGGTCACCCTTTTATTCTTGCAATCGCTGGTCGCCGTATGCTTCAATATCCAATCCATTCCAATTATTACATCTACTCCCACAAAGCCCAATTCCAACAAATCTATATTGAGAGTTTCTCCGCCAACTTGAAGCTTACCACCTTATTAGCATTTATTAGCAACAACAGTGACTCCTGATGGCGTAGCAACCTCCAAAGGTAAATCAGGAATTGCTTGATGAGTACAGTTTAACTTTTGAGCGAAAGCTTTAGACACGAATGTATGAGAAGATCCATTGTCAAACAAAATACTAGCTTTGATCTCATTAACATTTACATGTCCTATTACAAAAGAGAATACATATTTCATTAACCTTCTTTCCTTCTCTCCCCACAAAACACAACAAACATCTTAATTTTTCATAGCGGTAATAACTCTCTCCGTTTCATTCGCTTCTTCTTTAGCAAAAGTAAAGACTCGTCCCCGACGGATGGGCTTTTTCCCTTTATCATCTTCTTTCCGATTCTGCCCGCTGTTGGCTTTCTAGAGTTGCGGACAAGTTGTCTTGATATGTTCGACTTTTCCACAGTGGAAACATGTTCGTGCATCATTCTGGGACTTATTTTGCTGGCATTGACTCCTATAATGTCCTTGTTTGCCACATAGAAAGCACTTTATCGTTTGGACTACTCCTTCACTAGTATTTGGTTTTTTTTGGGTTGGACCCTGCTTCTTGATGTCTGTGGCGGACACAAGCCTTTTACCTTTATTCCATGTCCCCGTCTGACCTGGAGTTTGTTGACTTTGATTCATGTCCAATTCAATTCCCGCGGCTCTACGTACCAATTTGTCGAACTTTCGAATGCTAAGGGGTACCATTCTGAACCTCAACCCGGGCCTAAGGCCTTGTTCGAACCTTTTGGCCTTCTTAACTTCATCCTGAACCATTTTCAGGGCGTAACGAGACAACTGAGTAAACTTCGTTTCTCCTGCCTCAAATTGATATACTCTTTTGCTTTTTCATCTTGAACGTCTAAAGGGAAGTAGTGTTGTTACCTTAACTCTTCTAGGAAATCCCCCCATGCGATTGGTCCATCACCTATGCCCCGTTTGACTGACTGCCACCACACTCTTGCGTCCTTTTCCAAAAGAATGGTCGCCAATTTGACTTTGCTCTTCTTTGGCGTTTCAAGTACTTCAAACACAAACTCCACCTGACGAATCCAATCATTGGCTGTTGTCAGATCTGCTTGGCCTTCAAATAACGGTGGTTTCATCCTCTTAAAGGCTCCACCATCTTGACATGGTTAACAATGGTATCGCCTGAGTTCCTTTCTTGGGTTTCTGGTTGTGGCATGAAATTTCGACTGACCTCCATAAAAGTTCCCATTATTTGATATACCCGTGCAAGTTCTGCTTCGACGTTGAGATTTGCGTTATTAACTCCACTGCCTTCACCCGCAGTCCTTCTGCTGTTGCTGTCCTTTTGCTATTGCTGCCCCTGTTTCTTTGGTATACTCTGCCTTCGCCCTCGTTTCTATTATTGCCACCTCCGTTTCTTCTTGACATCTAATAGATGGTTCAAAGGTAACTATGGATGCCATACTATAATTTGCAAAAATGACATTCAACACATGATATTCAGCAATAATATATATTTAGACAAAACAATAATACACATATTTATATATATCACACCAATATTCAGACAAAACACAATATTACATTTCTAGTCTTATCAGTTTTTCAAAACACAACATTTACAAAACACAACATTTCAGCCCAAAATACAGTCAAAACCTTCATCTCAGTCCTACTTCTACCGACCATCCTCTACGGAGTCTACTGTCCCTTGACGCTGTCCCAGTTGCGCCAGTAACTGGGCCACTTGGGTCTGTAACTTTTCCTATTTTTCCTTGAGGCGCAAAATTTTATATTGATTGCTGATCTTTAGCAGCCTTCTAGATGCCTTGGTTTTGAATTTTCTGAGCTTGGTCAATTCCTTCTCGGAAATGAGTTCTTGTTTTCTGATTTTATGGACTTCTTCTAGCTGACTTGTCTTCTATTTATGCATGTACAGATGATGTCGTAGTGCAGCTATCCTATTTTGGGTTCTAGCTTGTGACACAGTCGGCCGATCTCTATTTCGTGGTACAACATGAGAGATGACCTGCTCTAAACTGATAGGCTCATCGGGAGAACCTACAGGTGGTGGAGTGAGAGGAGGTGTCTCAATCTCCATTGGCTATTCTTCCTCTTCGGGGTCTTTTTCTCCAGTCTTCTTCTTCGGGATCTTCTTCCTCAAAGAATTCTTCTTCTCCTCCCTCCACCCCGACCTGGTTGCCCTTGTCAGCTATCCTGCAGGGAGGAAAGTCGGGAATTAGTTATATAGGAAACAAAATCATAATCATAAGTTAAAGTGCAACACTATGATTTACGATTGTTCCATAATCTAAACTAAACCCGATTCTAGCTGAGCGTCCAAGTCTAATTTCCTGCTGTGATGGTACTACTATTTTGAAGCACGGCTGTGATACAACTACTGTAGCGCTCCGATTTTCCTATACCGAAAACTCGTGACACCAACCAGAATCTTTTACTTCAAATGAGTACACAACACGGGAAACCACATGAAATTAGAAACTTCTTTACTTACCTTGCCTTAATACTTTCCTCTTGGACATGGATGCTCCATATAGCTTAAACTCACAATCCCCATGATCAGGTGATCGATCTTAGCACCCAAGAAGTCTGTCTGTACAAACGATGACGACCTGTATTAAAAGTGGGCACGTCAGTTGAATGCAACTGACGCAAACTGATGAAACCAGTGAACTTCACTTAATAATCAGTCAATTTGAAAATCAATATAAATGTAGAAATGTGAATCCTGGTTTGTCTATATGAATTTTTTATTTCACAAATTTTGGCACATTTTCTGTGTTATAGTTCCCTGATTTTCTTCCAATTTTGTGGAATTTCAAATTTCACTATTTTGGCCACATTTACGGTGCTATAATCCCCCGTTTTCGGACAGCAGCAGCAACAACAATAACGACAACAACAAAGCCTTTTTGGTCGGCTACATGAATCATGGCTTTTCATTCTACTCGGTTTAGCACAATATCTTGTGTAAGGTCAAACTACCAGATCTTTCTCCCCGTTTCCACCTAAGTTAATTTAGGTCTCCATCTACCCCTAACTTTATCCTCAATACTTAACAAATCATTCTTTCTAACGGGGGCACTACTAGGTCTACGTGTGACATGTCCAAACCACCTGAGGCGATTCTCTCTTAACTTATCTTGGATTGGAGTTACTTTTAGCTTGTCTCGTATATACTCGTTTCTAATTCTATCTTTGTTTTACCATACATCCACCTTAGCATCCTCATCTTCGCTACACTCATTTTTTGGACATGTTGTTTCTTTATTGTCGAACACTGCTCCATACAACATTGCTGGTCTAAGAGCCGTCCTATAAATTTATTTCTTCAACCTTAATGTATACGTTTGTCACACAAAACACTACTGGCATGTCTCCACTTAAGCTACCCTGCTTGGATCCTATGTATAACTTTTTCACAAATCTCCCCATCTCTTTATATGATTGAGCCTAAATATCGAAAACGGTCTCTCTTAGGTATCTCTTGATCATCAAGTTTCACTACTTCCTCAGTTGTGTTCTGAATATCACTAAAATTACATTCCATATACTCCGTTTTAGTTCTGCTTATCCTAAAGCATCTCGCTTCCAAAGTTTCTCTCCACAATTCTAATTTAGCATTGACCCTGCTCTAGTCTTCCCCACTAAGACGGCGTTATCGGCAAAAAGCATACACCAAGGCACCTCATCTTGTGTTCCTCGCGTCAATTCATCCATAACCTAAGTAAAGAGGTAGGTGCTTAAAGTCGAATCTTGGTGTAAACCTACTGTAATAGGAAAATCACTGGTCTCTCCTGTGGTGGTTCTAATTGTGGTTGTTGCTCCTTCATACATATCCTTAATTACCTCAATATACCGTATAGTTACTCTTTTATTATTTAACACCCACTTTTCTATGTCTTTAGGGACTTTATCATATGCTTTTTCTAGATCTATAAAAATCATATGTAGATCTTTCTTATTCTCCCTATATTTTTCCATAAATCTCCTGAGTACATAAATTAATTCTATTGTTTGTCTCCCGTGCATAAATCCAAACTGATTCTCAGACACTGTAATTTCTAGTCTCAGTCTATGTTCGATCACTCTCCCAAATTTTTATTGTATAACTTATTAATTTAATCCCTCGGTAGTTGGAGCAATTTTGTATCTCCTTTATTTTTATACATAGGTACTAAAATACTCTCTCTCCATTCATCAGGCTTAATCTTAGTCCTTAAAATTTCATTAAATAGTTTTGTTTGCCAACCCACTCCTACATCCCCAAGATACTTATAAACTTCAATGGACATATCATCCGGTCCAAAAGCTTTTCCTATTTTCATGCTTTCTATAGTAATTCGTACCTTTGAGGTCCTAATTCTGCGGAAAAACATGTGTTCTCAACTCTCCCTCGGGTCTTCTATATTTAAGTTGCTCGCAACCTTTTCATTTAATTACTTTTCGAAGTAATTTCGCCATCTTTCCTTAATTTTCGCATCTTTTACTAAGACTTTTGAATCCTCGCTCTTAATACACCTAATTGTATCCATATCTTTTATTTTTTTATCCTTTTATTTAGTAAGCTTATAAATGTTATTTTCTCATTTTATTCCTAATTTTGTGTATAAATCATCATAAGCTTTTTTCTTTTGCATCTCTTACTGCTTTCTTAACTTCTTTTTTAACGGTCTTATACCTCTTCAAATCTTCTTCATTTATACTCTTTTGCCATATTTTGAAGGTTGGATTATTTCTCTCAATATTTTGGACTTCTTTTTGCCATAACCATGTTTTTTTATTTAGCAACCCTCTATCCTTACATTCTCCAAGTACCTCTTTTGAAATTTCTCTATGTACGTATCCATTTTAGTCTACATCATATTTGCCTCCCATTCTCAATTCTATGATGCTTCTTTAAGGACTTTATCTTTAAAAACTTATAGTTTCTCTTCCTTCATGTTCCACTACCTAATTCTTGGGTTTCTAGTCTCTTCCCTTGCACATGTGTTTTCCAATCTTAACAACCAATGCCATTAATCTATGTTGTGAGGTTAAACACTCTTCCGGTATAACTTTACAATCTTTACATGTCAAGCGATCCACCTTTTTAGTGATGAAAAAATCAATTTGGCTCCTATTTGCCCTACTTTTAAAGGTTATCAAATGTTCCTCCCTATTCCTAAAATAAGTATTTGCTAGTATAAGACCATAAGAAGTGGCAAAATCTAACAGAGCCTCTCCACTATCGTTCTTATTTTCAAATTCATGCCCTTTATGCACCTTCTCATATCCTATGTTGTCTCCTCCTACATATCCATTGAATCTCCTTCTGTAAATAATTTCTCACCTAAGAGTTCTTGAATTATCTCATCCATATCTTCCTAATTTTTTTTTTAACTTGTGCATCTAATCCTACTTGGGGTGCATAAGCACTAATTATATTAATTATGTTTTCCCCTAATACATGCTTAATTTGTATTATTCTATCCCCTTTCGTATTAACACCTACTACATCTTCTTTTGAATTTCTTATCTACTAAAATTTCTACTTCATTCCTATTTCTAATTTCTCTTGTATAATATAGTTTAAAACCATATATCTCTTTAGCGTTCTCCCCTACCCACTTCGTTTTTTGTAAACAAGCTATATTAATATTCCTTCTAATCATGGTATCTACTAGTTCTATGCATTTTCCCATCAATGTTCCTATATTTCAAGTTGCTAATCTAAGCCTATTTTTCTGGATTAGCTTCTTTACTCGCACACGTCCAGATTGGTGCAGAAACTCTTGCTCATTTTTCACCGCACCCAGGCGTCGGTGTGATGTCCTTTGCACATTTTTCAAAGCACCCGGAGGCAAGCACAACACATCTCTTTCCGGGAATGCCCTAGCATTTGCGCGTATATTATTAGGATTCAAGTTTTGAAATATTTGACAAAGTTTTGTGCTGGCTGTCAACTGTCTAACGCAACCCTCTTTCTTACCCGGTTTGTGGTTAGATTCCTGGCTTGGAACAGGCAATGGAGTTATTCTACAAAATGTGGCTATAAGAGCGAAATAAGGAATTCCTTCAAATCGATCGAAAACGTGTGGAAAATAAAATTTCATGAAATTGATCGAAAATTGTGGTATATAGCCTCCCAAATGTAACCAAAAGACTGAAATATTGAATTTCTTTAAACTTACCCAAAACTGTGATTTATGGCCCACAAAATCTATTCAAAAGAATGAACAAAATTTGATGAAAACTTTGGACTATAGCCCACAAAATATGAAAATTGGCTGAAAAGAAATTGACTTGAAATTGTGGACAGCTCACAAAGTGTGGCCAAGAGAGTGAAATACACAGTTAACGAAATTGACCAAAAACGATAGATTACATCCTATAAAATATAGAAATTGCCTGCAAGACTATGGAATATTGCCTACAAAATATGGCTAAAAGTGAGAAATACGAAATTCATCAAAACTGACTAAAATCTGTGGACCAAAACAAAGAAAAATGGAATTTGTTATGGAAAGATTTGATAGGAGGATTTGATTGAGTCCTAATTTATTGGATTTGGATTTGATAGGATTTGATTGAGTCCTAATTTATAGGATCTGGATTTGATTGAGTCCGTATGAATTTGTATAAGTAGGCTCATGAATGAATGAATAAAGTATAAACTTTTAACCCAAACTTTGGCATGGTATCAGAGCCAGCCGTCTAAGCAAACCCTACCATCAAAACCTATTTTTTTCAATCGGCCAATCATCTACAACTGACCACTCACCCACAGCCTGAAGCTGTGTATCGTTGATCATCAATGGCGGACGGTGAAGGCAAAATTGATCCCTCATCCCCTTATTACCTTGGCTCTGGAGATCAACCAGGAAACCTAATCTCTCATGTCTTATTGACATCAGAAAACTATATTGCGTGGTCTAGAGCAATGACGCTCTTTAAATGCCCGCCGAAAGTTCCAGTTTGTGGACGGAACGATCCCCAAACCGACTAAAAAGAAGGTGCTTGACTGGGAAACTGTTAACTCCATGTTGGTGTCGTGGATTTTACGTAGTATGGAACCAAAGGTAGCGGCATCGATCCCCTTTCACGACGAGGCTCAGCGTCTTTGGGATTATCTTGAGAAGCGATTTTGTGTTGCTAATGGTCCGCGTCTATAGCAGTTGAGGGCGGCAATAACGGATTGTAAGCAGGCAAAATCCATGAGTATTGAAGAATACTTTAACAAATTGATGGGGTTTTTTGATGATCTGAATCGTCTCAAACCACTACATGCTTGTAAGTGTGGAAAGTGCACTTGCAATGTTTCTGGTAAATTCGCGGATGATCGCGAAGTAGAAAAACTACATCAATTCTTGATTGGAGTTGATGATCTATATGCTACGGTGAGAACTAATCTTCTGTCTCAAAATCCACCACCGTCCTTGGATAGTGCTTATCAGGCATTCATTCAAGAGGAGTGTTCTCGTGATATTGCTCGAGACAAGACTTTCACAGAGGAGATACATGCCTTCACTTTGCAAGCGACTTGCCCCAAAGGTAGATATGATAAGTCAGACCGCAACGGCAAGTCTTTGGTTTATCAAGCTTTCTCCTCTTTTTTCGCCACTGTGGAATGTCAATTTAAGCAAACTATTAAGATTGTGCGAAGTGATAATGGCATGGAATTTAAGTGCATGCTTGATTATTTTGATACGAATGGTATTTTGTTTCAAACTTCCTGTGTTGGAACTCCTCAACAAAATGGAAGAGTGGAGCGGAAATGTGGCTCGTGCTTTAATGTTCCAAGGCAATCTTCCTATTACTTTTTGGGGGGAATGTGTACTTAGTGCGGTGTATTTAATAAATCGCACTCCATCGGGTTTGTTACACAATAAAACACCTTTTGAGATCTTATTCGGAACAAATCCTAATTTTGATGTGCTACGGGTGTTTGGGTGTCTCTGTTTCGCTCACAATCAAAAAGCAAAGGGAAATAAATTTGCACCAAGGAGTAGGAAGTGTGTATTTGTTGGCTATCCTCATGGCAAGAAGGGTTGGAAATTATATGATCTCGACACAGGTGAAATTTTTGTGTCTCGCGATGTCAAGTTTCATGAAAATGAGTATCCTTATCTGACTGAGAATGCATCTACTATGGTTGACACTTCTATTTCCTCTTCAAGTGACATGGTGGGAGTTGATAACATTGTTCTGGATGATTTGGAGGGGGCCTTAGAGGATGCTCAGACTGCAGGAACAGTGGAGGATACATATGGGCCAGAGGGTAGTTCCGCCGTGGACGGTGCTGCCAGTCCCACCGATGCTGCCAGTCCTGCCATGGAAGGTGCTCCGCCGATTGCTGATTCTGTCGTTGAAGGTGTTCCGCCGACTGCCAGTGCACCCTAGGTTAATTTGGGCCGTGGACTGTGGGACAAACGTCCTTCAGTTTTGTTACGAGACTTTGTTGCTGAACCAGTTCAGAAAAAGAGTCCTTCCTCAAGTTCACCGTCCTCTACCAGCTCCTCCGGTACCCCCTATCCTATAACACACTGTGAATTGTAATAAATTTTCTATGCGACATCATATATTTCTTGTAACTGTAATTGCAGGGATTGAACCTAGAACCTTTCGTGAGGCCATAAAACATGCTGGATGGCGTAAGGCAATGCAAAAGGAGATCGGTGCCTTGGAGGCTAATGAGACTGGGGTTATGGAAGAACTACCTTCCGTGAAGAAGGCTTTTGGTTGCAAGTGGGTATATAAGATCAAATATCATGCAGATGGTATGCGGCTAAAAGCCCGCCTTGTATCTTTGGGAATTATCAGGTTGAGAAAATTGATTACAATGAGACATTCGCTCCAGTTGCTAAAATGGTGACGGTTCGTGCCTCTCTAGCTGTTGCAGCAGCGAAAAACTCGGAGTTACATCAGATGGATGTTCACGATGCTTTTCTACATGGCGATCTTGATGAAGAGGTATACATGAAATTACCACCAGGTTTTACTGTTCATCAACTCGGCATGGTCTGTCGTTTAAAGAAATCTTTGTACGGCTTTCGACAAGCCCCGAGGTGTTGGTTTGCAAAATTGATGGCTTCATTGAAAAACTATGGCTTTACTCAGTCCTATTCAGATTATTCACTCCTCACGTTGCATCAGGGACCTGTCCACATCAATGTTCTTGTTTATGTGGATGACTTGATCATTTCTGGTAATAACTCTTCTGCTCTTGCTTCATTCAAGAAATATTTGGGTGAATGTTTTCATATGAAGGATTTGGGGACCTTGAAATACTTTCTCGGCATTGAAGTTGCTCGTAGTCCAGAGGGTATCTTTCTGTGTCAACGGAAGTATATTCTTGATATCATCGCAAAGACGGGGTTTTTGTTAGCAAAGCCCGCCAGATTGCCGATGGAGCAAAACCATCAACTCGCTCGCGCTAATGGTGAGTTGTTAGAGGATCCTGAAAGTTATCGACGTCTTGTTGGGCGTTTCATTTATCTCTCCTTCACGCGTCCTGACTTGGCATATATAGTACATATTTTGACACAGTTCATGCAGGCACCAAGACAAGAACATTGGGATGCGGCGACTCGCACTGTACGTTATCTTAAAGGCTGTCCGGGACAAGGTATTCTTCTTCATTCTGCTAGTGATCTATCCTTATCAGGTTTGTGTGATTCTGATTGGGCGAGTTGTCCTTTGACTCGTCACTCTCTTACTGGTTGGATAAATTTTCTTGGTTGTTCCCCCATTTCCTGGAAAACCACAAAACAACATACAGTCTCCCGCTTGTCTGCAGAAGTAGAGTATCGTTCTATGGCTTCGGTTACATCTGAACTCAAGTGGCTGAAAGTGCTTCTTGGTAGTCTTGGGGTGGATCATTCCCGTGCTATGAATTTATTTTGTGATAGCAAATCGGCTCTACACATTGCTCAAAATCCTGTCTTCCATGAGCGTACGATGCATATAGAGGTGGATTGTCATTATGTACGAGATGCAATTCAAGAAGGAATTATCTCTACGAGTCATGTGTGCACAAATGAGCAGCTGGCCGATATCTTTACGAAGGCATTAGGCAAGCGCCAATTTTTCTACTTACTTCGCAAGTTGGGCATTTGTGATTTGCATGCTCCAACTTGAGGGGGGGTGTTATGGAAAGATTTGATAGGAGGATTTGATTGAGTCCTAATTTATAGGATCTGGATTTGATAGGATTTGATTGAGTCCTAATTTATACGATCTGGATTTGATAGGATTTGATTGAGTCATAATTTATAGGATCTGGATTTGATTGAGTCTGTATGAGTTTGTATAAGTAGGCTGATGAATGAATGAACTTTTAACCCAAACTTTGGCAGAATTTCACGAAATTGGCCAAAAAATTGTGAACTAGCATACAGAATGGACCGAAACAGTGAATACCGAATTCCACTAAATGGACTGAAAATAAGGCCAAAAGTTTGGAAATTGAAATTTCCCAAAATTAACAAAAAAAACTGTGGTTTATAGCCCTCAAAATGCGGCCAAAAGAGTGATACAAAATTTTACGAATTTGGCGGAAAACTGTGGACTATATATAGCCCACAAAATTTGGCGAACAGAGTGATATATGAAATTTCACGAAATTTGCTGAAAGCTGTGAACTATATAGCCCACAAAATGTGGTCAAAATTGTGGGAAATTTTTTTAATGAAATGTGGCCAAAAGAGCGAAATACGAAATTCTTCTATGTTGACTGGAAACTGTAGCCTGGAAATTTTATCCAAAAGAGTGAAATACAATTTTCTGAAATTCATTGAAAACTGTAGTCCACAAAATGTAGCGAAAAGAGTGAAATAGGAAATTTCACGAAATTAGCTGAAAACTATGGACTATAGTCCAGAAAATGTGGTCAAAACAGCGAAATACGAAATTTCACGAAATCGGACTGAGGACTTTAGCCCACAAAACGTGACCAAAAGAGTGAACTCCCAAACTTCACAAAATTGTCCTAAAACTATCGAATATTGCCCACAAAATTATGCCAAAACAGTGAAATACAAATTTATGAAATCTGCCGAAAACTGGGGATTGTTGCCCACAAAGTGTGGCAAAAAAGTAAGATACGAAGTTTCCTGAAATTGGCAGAAAACTGTGGATTATATATATTGGCTACAAAATTTTGGCCTAAATAGTGAAATACAAAAATTTGCGAAATTGGCCGAAAATAGTGAAATATACTGTACATAATTTGGAACAAAAAGTGAAAATACGGAATTTGCCGAAATTGTCCAAAAATTGTGGACTATAACACAAAAATTGTGGCTAAAATAGTGAAATGCAGAACTCTTTGAAATTGACCGGAAACTATGTACCCACAAAATGTGGCCAAAAGTGTGAAAAACGAAATTTCCCAAAATTTACCGAAAACTGTGGACCCCATAAAATGTAGCGAAAAGAGTAAAATACAAAATTTCACGAAACTAGCTGAAAATAGTCACCCACAAAATTTGGCCAAAACCGTGAAATGCAAAATTTCATGAAATTTGGCAAAAACTGTGGCATTTAGCTTCCAAAATGTGGTCAAGACAGTGAACTATGAAATTTCACGAAACTGGCCGAAAATTGTGGATTATTGCCCGCAAAATGTGCCAAAAAGTGAAATACTTATTTTACGAAATCGGTCGAAAATGGGGACTATAGCCCACAAAGTGTAGGCAAAAGATTGAGATACGGCATTTCACGAAATTGGCAGAAAAGTATGGATTATAGCCCACGAAATTTAGTGAAAAGAGTGAAATATGGAATTTTACGATTAGCTGAAAAGTGTGGACTATAGCCCATAAAATGTGGCCAAGTGTGAAATACGAAATTTCACGAAATTGGCCAAAAAAATGGCCAAAATTTATGGACAGTATAGGCTATAGCACACAAAATCTTGCCAAATTAATTAGATTTGAAAATTTTCAAAATATGTCAAAAACAGTGGACTTATGTTCTTAAAATTAGGCTAAAACAGTGGAATTTAAAATTGGAGAAGATCCTTGATCCATAGAAACACATAACTGACATTAGAGCTATGTAAGAAATTTTGAAAATTGTTAATGTTCTATATAAGTATTTAAGAATTGTCTAGGAAGTTTGCAACATATGATATCTATAATAATTTTATGACACGTGGGAAATGTTACAAGGAGTGTACATGAAGTGTTGGTGTCAGGCATGTGTTTGACATTGGTTTGGTTCATGGTGAAAGTATCCATGCTACATAGTGCTCCATAAACTTAGCTTGCACTCATGCTTATATTTCACTATCAAAAACAGGTGCAGATTTTCTTGCTAGTGACTTGGGCTTGACACTTGAGGGCATAACTTCAGACCAGCTCGGTATTGCTCAGAAGATTACTATCACCAGTAACTCAACTACGATTGTTGCTGATCCATCTACAAGAGCTGAGATCCAAGCAAGAATTTCGCAAATAAAGAAAGATTTAGTTGAATCTGATAATTCCAATCTCTCACGTAAGCTCTCTGAAAGGATTGCGAAACTCTCAAGCGGTGTTGCTGTCATCAAGGTCTACCATCTTCTTCCTTGTGTTCTGAGAATTTGTTTGCTGCAGTTATATGCTTCATTCTCTTAAACTGATGTGCATGTGTGCATCCACTCAAATATAATTCTAAAAGGGTAAAGCTATTGAAGTCATAACAGCACGATGTGAATGCTTATTGGGTCTGTTTTTTAAGCAAGAGTTTCTAACTGAGGTTGACTTTTAAAAATCATAGTTTGCAACTGTATTCATAGTTTGCAACTGTATTTTTCTGTAAAGTACAGAAAGTAGGATTGTAATTGTGTAGAGGTGAGCTGTCCTTAGAAATATAGTTTTAGATACCACAGATATATGCATGAGTTGAACACTAGCCAGATGTCAACTGGCAACAGATGTGCAGCATGGGTGGTATTCCACCTTCTCTTCAAAAAAAAAAAAAAAAGAAAAAAAGAAAAAAAGGAAAAAAAAGAAAAAAAAAACGATACAACATTAATAGAATAATGAATTTTCTTCTTTTGTTTATTGCTGAAAACCATCTAGTTCTACATAATCATAATGTGATAGTTATGAAAGGATCGTGACAATTAGTTTCGATTCGGTAAATTATCAGAATTTCAGAAATAACGATATATGACCATTGCGGTAAGCGCTATAGGATGCATTTATTAATGTCAGAACAAACATTTTACATTTTAATCAATATTCAAACTAGTATTACCATAAGTTATTCTATAATAATCAACTGTTGTGTATGAATAGTACACAAATATGTAACTGTAATGCAAGATCCATATCATATGAATCTTCAATTAGCTAATTGGTTCGTTCTGATCTTACAAAACATCAGATAAGAATTCAGTTACGAACTTTTAGTTTGCTCTCGAAATTCACCATACATCACATCGACTGTGGGAAGGATTTTTAGCAAGTTGGACTTCTCAATAGCACGCTATTGTTTACCAAAATTCCTCAAATACTTGTTTTAGGATCTCAACAACAACCACAACAATTGCCTCAATAGAAAGCCTTAGGTCTGTATTTCACTGTGAATAGTCGATACCGTCATTGTTCTCAGTTGCACATGCTCAAATACTCTCAATCAGTTTCTTTCTCTATTTATCCATAGATGGAGCTACCTACCAGTACCTCTAATTTCTTACTGTTTTTGGATTACATTTTAATTTTGATCAAGGTTCAAGGTATTGGCCAATAATAAAGTATACTTGCTGTATCAGGTTGGGGTTTTGCCTACTAAACTGCCGATACTATAGATAATGACTGGCTGATACTTATCCAAATACCAAAATTTGAACCCTTTTCTGATAAGTACACTACTGGTATGTAGGTAGGAGCCCCCACCGAAGCTGAACTTGAAGACAGGAAGCTTAGAATTGAAGATGCGAAGAATGCCACTTTTGCAGCTATGGACGAGGGAGTAGCACCTGGTGGTGGGGCCGCATATGTACAGTTGTCAAAGCATGTTCCCAAAATAAAGGAGTTACTTGAGGACCGAGAAGAGAAGATTGGAGCTGACATAGTTGGAAAGGTATGTATAAACTCTATTGAAATCACTATAAGTATACATACATTGAATACTGCAATTCTTTCTTTGGTTAATTTTTGTCAGAGGGGAGAAAAAAAGTCGACGAGGGAAATATTTAATCCCATGTCAATAGGATTTTATTGGGGGATAGAACTGTAGGATATTATTTGTTTGTTCATATTTTACGATTTTTTTTGGGTGTGCATGTTAGTGAGGTGATATGCATGGGCGGATCTGGGCCCAAGCAGCACAAGCAACTGCTTTGGGCCCCCAATTTTATAGAGCCCCATATTTTTAAAGTATTTACAATGTTTTTTTAAAAAAATATTTCAGAATCGATTATATTGTATTATCTAAAATTCGAAACAATAATTGGCCTATTAACTCATCTGGTTAGAGTGTTGTGTTAATAATATGAAGGTCGCAGGTTCTAAACATCATGGGCTAATTCATTTTTTAATCATTTTTTATTTTTTAAACTAATTATTTTTCACAGTCATACATGTCATTTTACAATTTTTTAAATTTAATATTACTTTTCACTTACCCCATGCATGTCATTCTATGATATTTTTTTCAATTTCTATGGTATATCATATTTACATGTTTATAATAAATTTCTAACCAAATCTTCAAATGCATATGATTATTCTACATTTTAAGCTTCTAACTAGTATTCTCATATGCATATATTCATCATCACTTCATTCTGACCATGTTATCTAATATATCATATTTACCTCTTTGCGATAATATAATCTTCAAGTGCATACACATGTTTGCTTTGTTTGCTTCATTTTCCTTTCTTCTAAATTTTGTATCTGTTAATGAAAGGAATACTAGGATTGTCTTCAAAAAGAAAAAAATATAAGAAGCATTTGATTAAACCAAAATGTATCCTTGAAAGCTTTCAAAATAGCATTATAGATTTACTTTAATCATGTCAGCCCAATATTTCATCTTAATGTACACAAACTCAACATGCGTTTACTTGTATGTTTTGAACAATTTTTTTTGGGTTCTATTCCTCTTTAATTCTCTCATTCATCATTTCCATTCTCTCAGGCAACATGCAATTCAGAATAAAATCACTGCCGCTTCTTCCTTAGAGTTTGTCCGAGTTTCTTTTTGCCACGAGTCATTTCATATAAAATTCGTACGTTATCAATTAAATATTTTTTGGAAGCATATATATAAATTTATTTTCATTTAAATAGTATGTCCTTCAAGACTTCAAGTTTGTTTGTATTTAAATAATTGTCATTTTTATTTTATCATGTTGCAAAATGCCCCATTTTAGAACTTGCTTAGGGCCCCCTGAAAGATATGAGCTTGGACATTGAGAAATAGTAGACAGCAGTATTGCTTATGCACAATAATGTTTAGTTCCCTATTCCTATATGTAAATCAAAACGAGTTTTCTTTTTTTCTTCATGCACATTATAGTTAGCAATGTATATTTAGCAGTTCTTACATATGCATGGAATTTTGGTACACATTCAAGTAAACTCATGCAGTGCACCTACAAACCTATCTGGTAAATTGTCAAACAACAAGAGTGCCTTTATCCCCAATTTTTAGAGTCGGCTACATAAATCTTTCTCCATTCAATTCTATGTCTGAAACTAAATGTATAATACAAATTATATCTTTAATAAAATGCTATTTCTGAAAAAACGCTGCATATGCACCGAAGTATAAATAGCTTGTTTCTGAATCTCTATTCTAACTTGAACTTTCAGGCACTTCTCGTTCCAACAATGTCGATCGCCAGGAATGCTGGAGTTGATGGCTCAGTGGTGGTGGAGAAACTACTTGCAAGTGAGTGGCGGATTGGGTATAATGCTATGACTGATGTATATGAAGATCTCATGGAATCTGGTGTGATCGATCCATGTAAGGTTGCAAGATGCGCACTCCAAAATGCTTCCTCAGTAGCGGGGGTGGTTCTCACAACACAAGCTGTCCTTGTTGAGAAAATAAAGAAGCCGAAGCCAGCACTCCCTATTCTTCCTGGTATTACACTCTAAACCTGGGAAAGCTAGGTGATTTATTATATATTGTGAGGACTCATGTGAATACTTGAGATGTGCATTGCACGGGTGCTCATGTTGAAGGTGTCTCGTGCCTAACGCGTATCAGATCTATACATCAGAATAACACTTCGTGACTTGTCATTGTTATTTTTAATGTATTTTTTCCCCAAATTATAGTGGCATTCTTTCTGGAGGGGAAATCCTTTTCTTGTCGGTGATTAAATAACTGGGAAAATTTTGTGGTATTTGTGCCAAAAATGTGTCAAAATTTTTGTAAATATAAGACACCTTGCGTGATGATATTGAGTACTTGTGGTAGTACTTTTTTGTGCGTGATTATCTTTGAATATCCTTCTAAATTTATTATTCATCATGTCCTCTGTAACTGGAAATTATAAAATCTAGATCCTTTCTAAAATGCCTATGTAGGAGGCTTTCCCATTTACTCTATACTAAGGCTTGCATACCATGGCTCTGTTTGGTATTGCTGTGAATGAAAAATGCTTTCGCAGTAAAATGCTGGTTTTTCTCTCCTTCGGTAATTTCTCATTCCCTCTCTACAAGTTTTAATTTTTGTTTAAAAAGTTATGATTTTTACAAATAAACTTTTGACTTTTATTTATTTGTTATTGAATTTGCAGGTGTACTCGGGTTCTTGGCTCTTTTGCAACAAAAAAAGCTCCCTTTATTCCCATTCAATCTGGGAGGTTTGAATTCCTTCTGATTCTGTAATTCTGATTCTATTGTTGGTTTTCTTAGTCGCAAAATTGCATCTCGAATTAGAATGGAAAAGAAAGATTGTACCTTTGTGTCATTTGTTGCTGATTATGGTGAGAGTTTGACACTTTTTAGAATTTTTGCCGTACTAGACCACTTTTTGAAACTATTTTCGATTTTGGGCTAGTTCCCAAACTATCAGCATTTGTGGGCTAGTCGTTGCCACGTCAACAGCCGCCGCTATTCATATTAGTGGTTGCCTCCTTTAGGAGATCGCTAATAAAAATAGTGGTCGCTCATTTATTTATTTATTTTGAAATTTTTGTTCGTTGTGGCTCTTCTCATTAGCGACCACAGTATATGTGAAGTTGCTGATCGGAATAACGACCTTATTTGAACTTTATTGAGACACTTAGTGAATTTCAGGGAGCTAGTTCTCTCTGGAAGAATTTTTTTTTGAAACTGAGGTCACTAGCCTGATTAGCCACCTACATATACTTAGGTTGCTATTCTCAATAGCAACCTCAGGACTAAATCTCCTTTGCTTATGTAAGATTTGCAAAATAACCACCCAACTTTGGTTGCTATTCCGAATAGCGGCCTTAATTTCCAAAAAAATTTATTTTTTTCAAAGAGAACTAGCTCTCTGGACTTTGCTAAGTGTCTCAATATAGTTCAAATAAGGTTATTATTCCGAACGGCGACTTCACATATACCGTGGTCACTAATGAGAATAGCGACAACAAATAAAAATTTCAAAAAAAAATTAAACGAGCGACCGCTATTCCCATTAGCGATATTCTAATGGAAGATGCCGTTAATAGGAATAGCGGCCGCTGCTAATGTGGCAGTGACTAACTCACAAATGCAAATAGTTTGGGAATTGGCCCAAAATCGCAAATAGTTTCAAAAAGTGGCCTAGTACGGCAAAAAAACTCCACTTTTTACCACTTTTTAATGGTGGGAAGAATGATAAGATGAATAATTCTAAACTTTGGGGTAAAATATTGAAAGTAGATACGAAAACCTTGAACAATTATGTTATTTTATTGCTTATGTTGGCTTTAATTTAGCCGTTTACCCACAAGTAGTATTTGCTTATGTTTCTTAATCCTCGATCGTTTTTCTGCATTGTAATGTAACGAGGTGGATGTGATATATAAATAGTATCTTAGTTTATATATCTTGAAGAGGTTTTACCATGTCTAACTATATCGAAACTCACCTCTCTTTACTGTTCCCTGTGCTTTATAGCGAATCACATTTGACCAGAAACGGTTGCAGATGATGAATCACACTGCTTACTGAATTATAATATCGTGTTGTACAACTTTTTCAATGGCTCTATAGTTTCATGCCATTTTGCTTGCTATTCGTTATTCTATGATACAGATGTGTTCGGTTTGTTTCTGCCTCGATAAATGAAGTGACTTTGGCGAAAGCAGCTGCTGCCACTGCAGACAGTGGAGGACCAACTATGTACCGTTCTTATCCCCTCAAATATTTTACTATTTTCAGTTGCATATAACTGATAAGCTATCTTCACCAAGTCTTTGCTGTTATTATGAGCAATTATTTGCGTGAAATACAAATGAATTAAATTTAGTATTGTTTTCTTTCAGATTTGATAAGATCATTGCAAAGGAACTTCCTTCGATGGTTGTGTCTGAGGATGAGAAAGTGTTGGCTTTTCGTGACATCAATCCACAAGCTCCTGTTCATGTTGTACTGATCCGTAAGTTAAGGGATGGGTTAACAGAACTTGCAAAGGTATTATCTTTTTAGTTGTCTACTACTTATCTCCTAATCGATATATTAAGTTCTAAGTCCACAGTTTTCGGCAACTTTCGTGAGATTTTTTATTTCCCTCATTTTGTGAGCTATAGTACACTATTTTCGATCACTTTCATGAGATTTTGTATTTTATTGTTTTGGTCATATTTTGTCGGTTATAGACCACAGTTTCCCGTTGTTTTCGTGAAATTTTGTAATTGACTGTTTTAGCCTCATGTGTGGGCTATAGTCCACTGTTTTCGGGCACTTTCGTTAGAATTTTTATTTTCCTCATTTTGTGGGCTATCCAAGTTTCAGGCCGTTTTCGGATATTTATTATTTGACTATTTTGGCCTCATTAGTGGGATATATATTTCACAGTTTTCGGCCACTTACGTTAGATTTTTATTTTTTTTCATTTTGAAGGCTATAGTACACTGTTTTCGATAACTTTCATGAGATGTCATATTTTTCTGTTTTGGCCTTGTTTTGTGGGTTATAGTCCAAAATTTCCGGAGGTTTTCGTGAAATTTTGTATTTGACTGTTTTAGCCTCATTTGTGGGCTATAATGCATAGTTTTCGGGCTCTTTTGTGAGAATTTTTCTTTCCCTTATTTTGTGGGTTGTAGTACACTATTTTCGATCACATTCATTAGAGCATCTGTAGTCGTTGGCTAAATACCCAAAATTTGGAAAAAATGGGAATAAAATCGTTGTACTCGTCTTCCAAATACCCAAATTTTGGGTGTACGATGAATAGTGGACTGCCAAATATAGCAGACGATTTGGCAAAAGCCAAAAAATATAGCTCACGAGAAATTTTCTTGCGTCCCTGAAAATAGACGAAAGATAATATTCCGTCGCTTTACTTTTTTTTTTCCCGGACGATAAATAATGTGCCGTCCTATATTATAAAAATAAAAAATAATAAAATAAAATTTTCGGACGGTGTTTAATACACCGTCCCAACAATTTTGAATAAGACAAAATTGTGGGCCGGTGTATTATCCACCGTCCCACAGTTTTTTTATTTTATTTTATTTTTTTTGGTCTTTTAGTGCCCAAAAAATTTTTTTTTAAATTTTTTTTTGAGACGAGAGATAATCGATCGTCTGGCCATATTTTAACTTTCAACCACTATAGCGCGCTGCCATATTTTCTATCCCAATTGCCAAATACCCAAAAAATAGGTTAGAATGACTACAGATGCTCTTAGATTTCGTATTTTACTGTTTTGGCTTTATTTTGAGGGTTATAGTCCATAGTTTCCGGCCGTTTTCGAGAAATTTTGTATTTGATTGTTTTACCTTCATTTGTGGGCTATTGTCCACAGCTTTCGGCCATTGTCAGGAGAAGTTTTATTTTCCTCATTCTGTGGGCTATAGTACGCTGTTTTCAATCACTTTCATGAGATTTTGTGTTTACTGTTTTGGCCTCATTTTGTGGGTTATAGTCCACAGTTTCCGGCCACTTTCGTGAGAATTTTTATTTCCCTCATTCTGTGTACACTTTTTTCGATCACTTTCACGAGATTTCATATTTTACTGTTTTGGTCTCATTTTGTGGGTACAGTCCACGTTTCTATTCATTTACGTGAAATTTATTATTTGACTGTTTTGGCCTCATTTGTGGGATAGTCCACAGTATTCGGCCACTTTTGTTAAATTTTTTATTTTCGCCATTTTGTGGACTATAGTACACTATTTTTGATCACTTTCATGAGATTTCGTATTTTACTGTTTTGGCCTTATTTTGTGGGTTATCGTCCACTGTTTCTGGACGTTTTCGTAAAATTTTGTATTTGACAGTTTTAGCCTCATTTGTAGGCTAGTCCACAATTTTCGGCCACTTTCGCGAGATTTTTTATTTTCCTTATTTTGTGGGCTATAGTACACTATTTTCGGTCACTTTCATGAGATTATGTATTTTACTAATTTTGGCCTTATTTTGTGGGTTATAGACCACAGTTTCTCGTCGTTTTCGTGAATTTTGTAATTGACAGTTTTAGCCTCATGTGTGGGCTATAGTCCATAGTTTTCGGGCACTTTCGTGAGAATTTTTATTTCCCTCATTCTGTAGGCTATAGTATACTGTTTTTGATCACTTTAATGAGATTTCGTGTTTTACTATTTTGGCCTCATTTTATGGGTTATATATAGTTCACAGTTTTTGACCGTTTTTGTGAAATTTATTATTTAACTATTTTGGCCTTGTTTGTGGGATACAGTCCACAGTATTCGGCAACTTTCGTTAGATTTTTAATTTCTGTCATTTTGTGGGCTATAGTACACTGTTTTTTATCACTTTAATGAGATTTCGTATTTTACTGATTTGACCTTATTTTGTGGGTTATATATTTCACAGTTTCGGCCGTTTTCGTGAAATTTATTATTCGACTCATTTGGCTTCGTTTGTGGGATATAGTCCACAGTTTTCGGCCACTTTCGTTAGATTTTTTATTTCCCTCATTTTGTGGGCAATAGTACACTGTTTTCGATCACTTTCATGAGATTGTGTTTTAGTATTTTGACTATATTTTGTGGGTTATAGACCACAGTTTTTCGTCGTTTTCGTGAAATTTTGTAATTGACTGTTTTAGTCTCATTTGTAGGCTATAGTTTGTAGTTTTCGGGTACTTTCGTGAGAATTATTATTTTCCTCATTCTGTGGGCTATGGTACACTGTGTTCGATCTCTTTCATGAGATTTTGTATTTTACTATTTTGGCCTCATTTTGTGGGTTGCAGTCCACAGTTTCTTGCCGTTCTCGTGAAATTTTGTATTTGATTGTTTTATCCTCATTTGTGGGCTATAGTCCACAGTTTTTTGGCACTTTCGTGATAATTTGTATTTCCCTAATTTTGTGGGCTATAATACACTGTTTTTGATTCATTTCATTAGATTTCGTATTTTACTGTTTTGGCATCATTTGTGGGGTATAGTCCACAGTTTTCGGTCAATTTCGCGACATTTTTTATTTTTCTCATTTTGCGGGCTATAGTACGATGTTTTCGATCACTTTCTTGAGATTTCGTAGTTTACTGTTTGAGCCTCATTTTGTAGGTTATAGTCCAATGTTTCCGGTCGTTTTCTTGAGATTTTGTACTTTGACTGTTTTAGCCTCATTTGTGGGCTATTGTCCACAGTTTGCTACTAGTTTCGTGAGATTTTTTATTTCCCTCATTTTGTGGACTATAGTACACTGTTTTCGATCCCTTTCATAAGGTTTGGTATTTTACTGTTTTGGCCTTATTTTGTGGGTTACACTCCAAAGTTTCCGGAGGTTTTCGTGAAATTTTATATTTGACTGTTTTAGCCTTATTTGTAGGCTATATAGTACACAGTTTTCAGCCACTTTTCTGAGATTTTTCAGTTCCCTTATTTTGTGGGATATAGTACACTGTTTTCGATCCCTTAAAAGAGATTTTGTAATTGACTGTTTATCCTCATGTGTGGGCTATAGTTTATAGTTTTCGGGCAATTTTGTGAGAATTTTTATTTCCCTCATTCTGTGGGCTATATAGTACACTGTTTTCGATTATTTTAATGAGATTTTGTATTTTACTATTTTGAACTCATTTTGTCGGTTGTAGTCCACAGCTTTTGGCAGTTCTCACGAAATTTTGTATTTGATTATTTTAGCCTCATTTGTAGTCCACAGTGTTCGGACATTTTCGTGATATTTTTTATTTCCCTAATTTTGTGGCTTATGTAGTACACTGTTTTCGATCACTTTAATGAGATTTCACATTTTTCTGTTTTGGCCTTATTTTGTGGGTTATATTTTACAATTTTCGGAAGTTTTCGTAAAATTGTGGGTACACTGTTTTTCGATCACTTTCATGAGATTTCGTATTTTACTGTTTTGACCTCATTTTGAGGGTTATAGTCCCCAGTTTCCGGCCGTTTTCGTGAAATTTTGTATTTAACTGCTTTAGCCTCATTTGTGGGGTATAGTCCATAGTTTTCGGCTCCTTTCCTGAGATTTTTTATTTTCCTCATTATGTGGGCTATTGTATACTGTTTTCGATCATTTTCATTAGATGTCGTATTTTACTGTTTGGTCTTATTTTGTGGTTATAGTGCACAGTTTTCGGCCGTTTTTGTGAAATTTATTATTTGACAATTTTGGCCTCGTTTGTGGGATATAGTCCATAGTTTTCGGCCACTTTCGTTAGATTTTTTTTCTTGTCATTTTGTGGGCTATTGTACAGTGTTTTTGATCACTTTCATAAGATTTCGTATTTTACTGTTTTGGCCTTATTTTGTGGGTTATAATCCACAGTTTCCCGTCGGTTTTGTGAAATTTTGTAATTGACTGTTTTAGCCTCATGTGTGGGCTATAGTTCATAGTTTCCGGGCACTTTCAAGAGAATTTTTATTTCCCTTATTCTGTGGGCTATAATACACTGTTTTCGATCACTTTAATAAGATTTCGTATTTTACTATATTTGCCTCATTTTGTGGGTTGTAGTCCATAGTTTCCGGCCATTTTCGTGAAATTTTGTATTTGACTGTTTTACCCACATTCGTGGGCTATTGTCCACAGTTTTCGGTCACTGTCGTGAGAACTTTTATTTCACTTATTCTGTGGGTACACTGTTTTCAATCACTTTGATGAGATTTTGTATTTACGGTTTTGGCCTCATTTTGTGGGTAATAATCCACAGTTTCCATTCGTTTTCGTGAAATTTTGTATTTGACTCTTTTAGGCTCATTTGTGGGCCACTGTTTTCAGCTAATTTGGTGAGATTTTTTATTTTCCTCATTTTGTGGGTACACTGTTTTCGATCACTTTCTTAAGATTTCGTAGTTTACTGCTTTGGCCTCATTTTGTGGGTTAGTCCAATGTTTCACTATAATGAGATTTCGTATTTTACTGTTTTGGCCCCATTTTGTCGGTTATAGTCCATTGTTTCTGGTCGTTTTTGTGAAATTTTGTACTTGACTGTTTTAGCCTCATTTGTGGGCTCTAGTCCACAGTTTATTGCCACTTTCGTGATATTTTTTGTTTCCTTCATTTTATGCGCTACAGTACATAGCTTTCGGCCATTTTCCTGAAATTTATTATTTGACTATTTTGGCCTCATTTGTGGATATAGTCCACAGTTTTCGGCTACTTTCGTTAGATTTTTTATTTCCGTCATTTTGTGGGCTATAGTACGCCGTTTTTGATCACTTTCATGAGATTTTGTATTTTACTGTTTTTGCTTTATTTTATGGGTTATATAGTCCACAGTTTTCCGTCGTTTTCGTGAAATTTTGTAATTGACTGTTTTAGCCTCATGTGTGGGCTATAGTTCACAGTTTCCGGGAACTTTCGTGAGAATTTTTATTTCCATCATTTTGTGGGCTAGAGTACACTGTTTTCGATCACTTCCATGAGATTTCGTATTTTACTATTTTGGCGTCATTTTGTGGGGTGTAGTCCACAGTTTACGGCCGTTCTAGTGAAATTTTTGATTTAATTGTTTTAGCCTCATTTGTCGGCCATAGGCCACATTTTTCGGGCACTTTCGTGATATTTTCTATTTTTCTAATTTTGTGGGCTATAGTACACTGTTTTTGATTACTTTCATGAGATTTCTTATTTACTGTTTTGGCCTTATTTTGTGTGTAATAGTCCACAGTTTCCATTCGTGTTCGTGAAATTTTGTGTGTGACTGTTTTAGCCTCATTTGTGGGCTATTGCCCGCAGTTTTCGGACGATTTTGTGAGATTTTTTATTTTCCTTATTTTGTGGGCTATAGTACACTGTTTTCGAGCACTTTCTTGAGATTTCGTAGTTTACTGCTTTGGCCTAATTTTGTGGGTTACAGTCCTTTGTTTCACTTTCATGATATTTCGTATTTATTGTTTTGGCCTCATTTTTTGGGTTATAGTCAATTGTTTCCGGTCGTTGTTGTGAAATTTTGCATTTGATTGTTTTAGCCTCATTTGTGGGCTATAGTCAACAGTTTGCTCCCACTTTCGTGATATTTTTTATTTCCCCCATTTTCTGGGCTATAGTACACTGTTTCCGATCACTCGCATGACAAGCCGTATTTTACTGTTTTGGCCCCATTTTGTGTGTTATAGTTCACTGTTTTCGGCCGTTTTCGTGAAATTTATTATTTGACTATTTTGGCCTCATTTGTGGGAAATTGGAAATTGTCACGCCCCGCTTCCCAAAATACGGAAATACGAGTACGTGACGAAGCCCAGCGAATGATTTTTACATCATCCATAAGCTGTAGGATCGACTCAGCATCACAACAAGTATATAACAAGAGAGAGATAAAACCAAGCATGCATGAATACTTTATTAGCAACAGAAACAACTGAAATATGAATAAACATCCAAGTAGTTTCAAGTCTGAATCAAAGTAACTCGGGAACATCAGCCCGTTACAAGTTCTCAAAACTCAAGAAATAATAATAATCCAAAATAAACAAATAAATGCAAGAATTAAATGTTCTAGTCAGGTCCTTCTCCACTTGGAAACTAGAACCTTTGCTCAGCAATTCCTGCGGGAAGCTCGTCTCCAAAGTCTGTTTAATAAAAGATAAACAGGAAACAAGAGGGGAAACAAGAGAAAATGCCCTTAGTGCAAGCTAGGGCCACAAATAGTAAAAGCAAGTACAAGAAAGGGGAAAACAAGAATTGGAATCAAGGATAAGCAAGGTTATAAGAAGTAGTGGTAAATTCAAAGACTAGCTAGCAAGAGGGAAACATCTTAATAACTAGATTGGGTAACAACTACTAGTGGTGAAACACATGTCAGGTACACCTATAAAGGTAATTAATATCAAGCGACAACCTCAAGTCTAGTGTCATATGTTATTTTGCATGTCAGGTCTCAAATGTCAAGTCCAAGTATCAAGTTCCAGGCTTTAAGTCTCAGGTGTCATGTTTCATGTATCATATCATCAGGTATCAAGTGACAGGTGTCAAGTTCAAGTCTTGTAATTATTACTATCTAGGTAGCACGACATGCATCCATTATACTACATGGTTGCTACAGTCAAATCAATTGCGCTTAGACCTAGTAATGGAGTCTATAGGGCGGTGTACTCAGGCATCAAACTAGCAGGTGATCAACCATGGGCTCTAGAGGTGGCCCCCGTCACCCATGACGTGGCACTTAGTTCTACGTGGCACTTAGTTCCAGGTGATTTCAAACATATCCCAGGTAAACATATAATGGGCTCTAGAGGTGGCCCCCGTAGGCTCTAGAGGTGGCCCCCGTCACCCATGACGTGGCACTTAGTTCTACGTGGCACTTAGTTCCATTTAACATACAACTTGGGAAACACGGGCCCCCTTCCGAGTACACTTACCTATGTTGTCCACTCTATAGTCTTTCCCATAACCCCGGCTTGTCACATTTGTTCAGGCAGATTTTGTGTTCTTGTATTTATACATATGAAACAGGGGTGAAATAATATAAATTAATTCTAAGAAAAATTGGAGATGTCCTATAGGGTGTCCAGCAGCTACATATAAAATTTGGGGTCAAACACTCGCTGTTTGTACAGCTAAAATAATTCGCAAAGTCAATATATACAGCAGTTTTTACAGAACTGCGCCTACTGACACAGCTGCAGTATAACATCCATATCTCTTAGACCGTGGCTCCAAATTCAATCATTCTGGAGTCTATCGACATCTACACATCCTGATCTACGTTTCATATTCAGGCCTCGGGCCCAAATTCCAAAGATAAGAGGGTCGAAACCGCAAAAGGAAATCCAGACAGCAACATAGGGAAATAATTCACTAATGTAGATTTCATAGAATTACGTAATTTGGTGTCTAAAATCATTATGTGGCACAAATACATGGTAATGGGAATCAAACAGCGAATAATAATATTTTCCAAGTCATAATAATCACAAATTGCCAAAACACTAAATTTATATGCGTCTACAATTTCTAGGGGTCCTTAATTCATATGTCCATGTGATTCGCAAGTTCAAGGAGATAAAAGAGTCCAATTGAATTATTATTTAATACGAGGAAGGTTTGTGACTCTTAGATTGGTGAGTTTGAAGGTTCAAATTGTTTTACTATGATATTTCAAAGGAGAGTCACAAACTAACTACATGTGGTATTTCAAGGAGACTTGTACTAGGACAATAAGATGTACAAGGTTACTTGCCTTAAATGACGATGATGAACTCCGCTTGTTGAAGCAATTGAGTAGAAAAATCCCCGAAGACGTCCTCGAAAAGCGCGTGCAAAAATTGATCGGAGATCGAGTTTTTCCTCGCACACGATCGGCCAAAACAGCGGACAGCAACAGGGATCTGGTGCGGCACGAACAGGGAACACCGAATCAGCCAATCAGATTGATTCCCACACAGCGGATCATGGACGAACAGCGTACAGCGGAATCGGGATCTGCTGTGGCCAGAACACGGGACAGCAAACCAGGCGAATCAGATCGCTGGGAAGCAGCGGATCTGAGGCCAGAACAGGGTGCAGCGGTCTGGGATCCGGTGTGGGCGAAACACGAAACAGCGATCACAGCGCGGATCTTGGCGCGATCTGACGGCTGCGATTTGAACCCGCCCAATACTCCTTCGTTCTTCTTCTTCGTTCTCCTTCGTTCGATCGAACAGGGAGAGAGGGAGAGAGATGGGGCGGCGACGGCGGCGTGACGGAGTGCGGCGACGGCGGCGACGACGTCGAGAAGCGACGGCGCGGCGATGGTTGCTCTGTTCGTGGGTTCGAACAGAGTGAGAGCGGCGTTGGGTTCGGCGGCGTCTGGTGAAGCAGCGGTGAGGTAGAGGCGGTCGAGGGGGTGTGCTGGAGGCGAGGGGTGATGGGGATACGGTCGGAGTAATGGTGAGGGAGACGTCGAGTCGGTGCAGGCGAGTTGGGGGATGGGTTCGGAGTTTAGTAATGGCGAAGATGGAGGACGACGGTGGTAGGGAGATGGCGGTGGTCGTAGAGGGGTCGACGAGGATGGATTGGGTATGGCGAAGGTGATCGAAGGTGTGGAGGTGGTGGTGGCGATCGGGAGTGGGGATCGGAGAAGATGGGTTGGTGGCGTGCGAAGGATTGGAGAAGATGATTAGCGGCGGGGGGTTAGGGGTTTAACAGTATTAGTTAGGGTTTGATTAGGGTTAGGGGTTTATATAATAGGGTTAGCGGGTTTGCGGGTTCAAGGGTTTTGGGGATCCGTTTCAAAAAGAGCCCAACAGAAGAAATGGTCAAAATGCACAATATGGGGGATTAGAGAGATAAACGAGAAGAATCGGTCTATTTCTCATGAAGAACGCTGCAAATGGCACACAATCGAATTTGATAAAAGGACCCACAATTTGAGTCGAAAACAAATTGATGGTTGTATTCAAACGAAAATAAAATACTAGATCTCAAATAGGTAAAAGAATACAATTGAGCAAAATACAGTATAAAAATACAAATACGGGGAACAGGAGTTACAGAAATAGTTCACAGTTTTCGGCCACTTTCGTTAGATTTTTTTTCCCCGTCTTTTTGTGGGCTATAATACACTGTTTTTGATCATTTGCATGAGATTTCGTATTTTACTGTTTTGGTCTTATTTTGTGGGTTATATAGTCCACATTTTCCCGTCGTTTTCATGAAATTTTACAATAGTTCACAGTTTCCGCGCACTTTCGTGAGAAATTTTTTTTCAGTCATCCGGTGGGCTGATGGAAATAAAATTTCGATCACTTCCTTAAGATTTCGTGTTTTACTATTTTGGCATCATTTTGTAGGTTGTAGTACACAGTTTATGGCCGTTCTCGTGAAATTTTTTATTTAATTGTTTTTGCCTCATTTGTGGGCCATAGTCCACAGTTTTTTGGCACTTTCGTGATATTTTTTTTTTCTAATTTTGTGTGCTATAGTACACTGTTTTCGATCACTTCAATAATATTTTCGTGTCTTACTGTTTTGGGCTTATTTTGTGGGTTATAGTCAACAATTTCTGGCCGTTTTCGCGAAATTCTGGGTGCACTGTTTTCGATCACTTTAATGAGATTTCGTATTTTACAGTTTTGGCCTTATTTTGAGGGTTATCTACAGTTTCCTGGCCGTTTTTGAGAAATTTTGTATTTGACTGTTTTACCCACATTTGTGGGCTATTGTCCACAGTTTTCAGCCACCTGTCGTGAGATTTTTTATTTCCCTCAATTTGTGGGCTGTAGTACACTGCTTTCGATCACTTGCATGATAAGTCGTATGTTACTGTTTTGGCGTTATTTTGTGGGTTATAGTCCACAGCTTTCGGTCGTTTTCGGGAAATTTATTACTTGACTATTTTGGCCTCATTTGTGGGATATAGTCCGTAGTTTTCGAGTTTTCGACCACTTTCGTTAGATTTTTTATTTTTGTATTTTTTGTCGGCTGTAGTACACTGTTTTTGGTCACTTTCATGAGATTTCGTATTTTACTGTTTTAACCTTATTGTGTGGGTTATATAGTCCACAGTTTCCCGTCGTTTTCGCGAAATTTTGTAATTGATTGCTTTAGCGTCATGTGTAGGCTATTATTGTTCACAGTTTCCGGGCACTTTCGTGAGAATTTTTATTTCCCTCATTCTGTGGGCTATATGGTACACAGTTTTCAATCACTTTCATGAGATTTCGTATTTTACTATTTTGACATCATTTTGTGGGTTGTAGTCCACAGTTTTCGGCCGATTCTCATCAATTTTTTTGTATAATTGTTTTAGCCTCGTTTGTCGGACATAGTCCACAGTTTTCGAGCACTTTCGTGATATTTTTTATTTTCCTTATTTTGTGGGCTGTAGTACACTGTTTTCGATCACTTTAATGAGATTTCGTATTGTACTGTTTTGGCCTTAGTTTGTGGATTATAGTCCACAGTTTTCAGGCGTTTTCGCAAAATTCTGGGTGCACTGTTTTCGATCACTTTCATGAGATTTCGTATTTTACTGTTTTGGCCTCATTTTGAGGGTTTTCAGCGTACAGTTTCCGGCCGTTTTCGTGAAATTTTGTATTTGACTGTTTTACCCACAATTGTGGGCTATTGTCCACTGTTTTCGGCCACTGTCGTGAAATTTTTTATTTCCCTCATTTTGTGGGCTATTGTACGCTGTTTTCAATCACTTTCACGAGATTTCGTCATTACTGTTTTGGCCTCATTTTGTGGGTAATAGTCCACAGTTTCCATACGTTTTTGTGAAATTTTGTATTTGACTGTTTGAGCCTCATTTCTGGGCTATATAGTCCACTGTTTTCGGCCTATTTCGTGAGATTTTTTATTTTGCTCATTTTGTGGGGTATAATACACTGTTTCCGATCGCTTTCTCGAGATTTTGTAGTTTACTGTTTTGGCCTCATTTTGTGGGTTATATAGTCCACTGTTTCCGTACGTTTTCGTGAAATTCTGGGTACACTGTTTTCGATCACTTTCATGAGATTACTTATTTTACTGCTTTGGCCATATTTTGAGGGTTATAGTCCACAGCTTCTGGTCGTTTTGGTGAATTTTGTATTTGACAGTTTTACCCTCATTTGTGTGCTATGTCCACAGTTTTAGACCACTATCGTGAGAACTTTTATATCGCTCATTCTGTGAGCTATAGTACACTGTTTTCAATCACTTTCAGGAAATTTCGTATTTACTGTTTTGGACTCATTTTGTGGGTAATAGTCCACAGTTTCCATTCGTTATCGTGAAATTTTGTATTCGACTGTTTTAGTCTCATTTATGGATTATAGTACAGAGTTCATTGTGACTTTCGAGACATTTTTATTTGCTTCATTTTGTAGGCTGCAGTACGCTGTTTTCGATTACTTTAATGAGATTTTGTATTTTACTATTTTGGTCTCATTTTGTGAGTTGTAGTCCACAGCTTCCGGCCATTCTCGTGAAATTTTGTATTTGATTGTTTTAGCCTCATTTGTGGGCTATAGTCCACAGTTTTTGGGCACATTCGTGATATTTTTTATTTCACTAATTTTAAGGGCTATAGTATACTGTTTTCGATCACGTTACTGAGATTTCGTATTTTACTGTTTTGGCCTTATTTTGTAGGTTATAGTCCACAGTTTTCAGACGTTTTTATGAAATTCTGGGTGCATTGTTTTCGATCACTTTCATGAGATTTCGTATTTACTGTTTTGGTCTCATTTTGTGGGTAATAGTTCACAGTTTCAATTCATTTTCGAGAAATTTTGTATTTGACTGTTTTAGCCTCATTTGTGGGCTATTGTCCACAGTTTTCGACCAATTTTGAGAGATTTTTTATTTTCTTAATTTGTGGGTTATAGTACACAGTTTTCGATTACTTTCTTGAGATATCGTCGTTTACTATTTTGGTCCCATTTTGTGGGTTACAGTCCATTATTTTGGTCCCATTTTGGTCCCATTGAGATATCGTCGTGTACTTGACTGTTTTAGCCTCATTTGTGGGCTATAGTCCACAGTTTACTGCCACTTACGTGATATTTTTTATTTCCCTCATTTTGTGGGCTATAGTACATTGTTTTCGATCACTTGCAAGATAAGTTGTATTTTACTGTTTTTGCCGCATTTTGTGGGTTATAGTCCACAGTTTTCGGCCGTTTTTGTGAAATTTTTTATTTGAATATTTTGGCCACATTTGTGGGATATAGTCCAGAGTTTTTCGGCTACTTTCGTTAGATTTTTTATTTCCGTCATTTTGTGGGCTATAGTACATTGTTTTTTATCACTTTCATGAGATTTCGTTTTTTACTGTTTTAGCCTTATTTTATGTGTTATAGCCCACAGTTTCGCGTCGTTTTTGTGAAATTTTGTAATTGACTATTTTAGCTTCATCTGTGGGCTATAGTTCATAGTTTCCGGGCACTTTCGTGAGAATTTTTATTTCCATCATTCTGTGGGCAATGAGATTTCGTTCACTTTCATGAGATTTCGTATTTTACTATTTAGGCATCATTTTGTGGGTTGTAGTCCACAGTTTGCAGCCGTTGTCGTAAAATTTTTTATTTAATTGTTTTAGCCTCATTTGTGGGCCATAGTCCACAGTTTTTGTGCACTTTCCTGATAATTTTTATTTTCCTAATTTTGTGGGCTATAGTATACTGTTTTCGATCACTTTAATGAGATTTCGTATTTTACTGTTTTGAACTTATTTTGTGGGTTCTAGTTCACAATTTCCGGACGTTTTCGCGAAATCCTTGGTGCACTGTTTTCGATCACTTTCATGAGATTTCGTATTTTACTGTTTTGGCCTTATTTTGAGGGTTGTAGTCTACAGTTTCCGGCCGTTTACGTGAAATTTTGTATTTGACTGTTTTACTCACAATTGTGGGTTATTGTCCATAGTTTTCGGCCACTGTCGTGAGAATTTTTATTTCCCTCATTTTGTGGGCTATATAGTTCACTGTTTTCAATCACTTTCATGAGATTTCGTATTTACTGTTTTGGCCTCATTTTGTGGGTAATAGTCCATAGTTTCCATTCGTTATCGTGAAATTTTGTATTTGACTGTTTTAGCCTCATTTGTTGGCTTTAGTCCACTGTTTTGGCCAATTTCGTGCGATTTTTTTGTTTTCCTCATTTTGTGGGTTATAATACACTGTTTTCGATCACTTTCTTGAGATTTCGTAGTTTAGTGTTTTGACCTCATTTTGCGGGTTACAGTCCATTGTTTCACTTTCTTGAGAATTCATAGTTTATTGTTTTGGCTTCATTTTGTTGGTTAATAGTCCACAGTTTTCGGCCGTTTTCGTGAAATTTATTATTTGATCATTTTGGCCACATTTGTGGGATATAGTCTAGAGTTTTTGGCCACTTTCGTTAGATTTTTTATTTCCGTCATTTTATGGGCTATAGTTCACTTGTTTTTGATCACTTTCATGAGATTTCATATTTTACTGTTGTGGCCTTATTTTGTGGGTTATAGTCCACAGTTTCCCGTTGTTTTTGTTAAATTTTGTAATTAACTGTGTTTTATCCTCATGTGTAGGCTATTGTTCATAGTTTCCGGGCACTTTCGTGAGAATTTTATTTCCATCATTCTGTGGGCTATAGAACACTGTTTTCGATCATTTTGATGAGATTTCGTATGTTACTATTTTGGCATCATTTTGTGGGTTGTAGTCTACAGTTTGTGACCGTTCTCGTGAATTTTTTTATTTAATTGGTTTAGCCTCATTTGTGGGCCATAGTCCATAGTTTTCGGACACTTTCGTGATACTTTTTATTTTCCTAATTTTGTGGGCTTATTTTGATATGTCGTGTTTTACTGTTTTCGATCACTTTAATGATATGTCGTGTTTTACTGTTTTGGGCTTATTTTGTGGGTTATAGTCAACAATTTCCAGACGTTATTGCGAAATTCTCGGTGCACTCTTTTCGATCACTTTAATGAGATTTCGTATTTTACAGTTTAGGCCTTATTTTGAGGGTTATAGTCTATAGTTTTCGGCCGTTTTTGTGAATTTTTGTATTTGAATGTTTTACCCACATTTGTGGCTATTGTCCACAGTTTTCGACCACTGTCGTGAGAATTTTTATTTCCCTCATTCTGTGGACTATAGCACACTGTTTTCAATCATTTTCATGAGATTTCGTATTTACTGTTTTGTGGGTAATAGTCCACAGTTTCCATTTGTTTTCGTGAAATTTTGTATTTGATTGTTTTAGCCTCATTTGTTGGCTATAGTCCACTGTTTTCGGGCACTTTTGTTTTATTTTTTATTTTCCTATTTTTGTGGGATATAGTACACAGTTTTCGATCACTTTAATGAGATTTCATATTTTACCTTTTTGGCCTTATTTTGTGGGTTATAGTCCACAGTTTCTGGACGTTTTCACGAAATTCTGGGTGCATTATTTTCGATCACTTTCATGAGATTTCGTATTTTACTGTTTTGGCCTCATTTTCAGGGTTGTAGTACACAGTTTCCGGCATTTTTCGTGAAATTTTGTGTTTGACAGTTTTGCCCATATTTGTTGGCCATTGTCCACAGTTTTGGGCCACTGTTGTGAGAAGTTTTATTTCCCTCATTCTGTGGGCTATAGTGCACTGTTTTCAATCATTTTCATGAGATTTCGTATTTATTGTTTTGGCCTCATTTTGTGGGTTTTGTCAACAGTTTCTATTCGTTTTCGTGAAATTTTGTATTTGATTGTTTTAGCCTCATTTGTGGGCTATAGTCAACTGTTTTCGGCCAATTTCGTGTGATTTTTTATTTGCCTCATTTTGTAGGCTATAGTACACTGTTTTCGATCTCTTTCTTGAGATTTCGTAGTTTACTGCTTTGGCATCATTTTGTGGGTTACAGTCCTTTGTTTGACTTTCATGAGATTTCGTATTTTACTGTTTTGGCCTCATTTAGTGGGTTATAGACCATTGTTTCCGGTTGTTTTTGTGAAATTTTGTACTTGATTGTTTTAGCCTCATTTGTGGGCTATAGTCCACAGTTTACTGCCACTTTCGTGGTATTTTTAGTTTTTCCTCATTTTCTGGGCTATAGTACACTGTTTCTGATCACTTGCATGATAAGTCATATTTTACTGTTTTGGACCCATTTTGTGGGTTATAGTGCACAGTTTTCGACTGTTTTCATGAAATTTATTATTTGACTATTTTGGCCTTATTTGTAGGCAATAGTCCACAGTTTTTGGCCACTTTCGTTAGATTTTTTATTTCCGTCATTTTGTGGGCTATATTGTACACTGTTTCTGATCAGTTTATGAGATTTCGTATTTTACTGTTTTGAACTTATTTTGTGGGTTATATAGTCCACAGTTTCCCGTCGTTTTCGTGAAATTTTACAATTGACTGTTTTTGCCTCATGTGGGGGCTATGGTTCACAGTTTTCGCGCACTTTCGTGAGAATTTTTATTTCCATCATTCTGTGGGCTATAGTACACTGTTTTCGATTACTTCCATGAGATTTTGTATTTTACTATTTTGGCATCATTTTGTAGGTTGTAGTACACAATTTACAACCGTTCTCGTGAAATTTTTTATTTAATTGTTTTAGCCTTATTTGTGGGCCATAGTCCACAGTTTTCGGGCACTTTCGGGATATTTTTCATTTTCCTAATTTTGTTGGCTATAGTACACTGTTTTCGATTACTTTAATGATATTTCGTGTTTCACTGTTTTGGGCTTAGTTTGTGGGTTATAGTGAACAATTTCCGGACGTTTCCGCGAAATTCTGGGTGCACTCTTTTCTATCACTTTAATGTGATTTCGTATTTTACTGTTTAGGCCTTATTTTGAGGGTAATTATTTACAGTTTCCGGCCGTTTTTGTGAAATTTTGTATTTAACTGTTTTACCCACATTTGTAGGCTATTGTCCACAGTTTTCGGCCACTGTCGTGAGAATTTTTACTTCCCTCATTCTTTGGGCTATAGCACACTGTTTTCAATCATTTTTATGAGATTTCATATTTACTGTTTTGGCATCATTTTGTGGGTAATAGTCCACAGTTTCTATTCGTTTTCGTGAAATTTTGTATTTGATTGTTTTAGTCTCATTTGTAGGCTATAGTCCACTGTTTTTGGCCAATTCCGTGAGATCCCCCCCCCCCCCCCCCCCCTTCATTTTGTGGGCTACTACACTGTTTTTGATCATTTTTTTGAGATTTCGAAGTTTACTGTTTTGGCCTCATTTTGTGGGTTACAGTCCATTGTTTCACTTTTTTGAGAATTCGTCGTTTACTGTTTTGGCCTCATTTTATGGGTTATAGTCCATTGTTTCCAGTCGTTTTTGCGAAATTTTGTACTTGACGGTTTTAGCCTCATTTGTTTGCTATAGTCCACAGATTACTGCCACTTTCGTGATATTTTTTATACTTCCGCTTGTGGGTTGTAGTACACTGTTTTCGATCACTTGTGCATGATAAGTCGTATTTTACTGTTTTGGCCTTATTTTGTGGGTTGTAGTCCACAGTTTTCGGCCGTTTTCGTGAAATTTATTATTTGACTATTTTGGCCTCATTTGTGGAATATAGTCTACATATTTCGACTACTTTCGTTAGATTTATTATTTCCGTCATTTTGTGGGCTATTGTACACTGTTTTTGGTCACTTTCATGTGATTTCGTTTTTTTCTGTTTTGGCCTTATTTTGTGTGTTATATAGTCCACTGTTTCCCGTCGTTTTCGTGAAATTTTGTAATTGACTGTTTTAGCGTCATGTGTGGGCTATAGTTCACAGTTTCCGGACACTTTCGTGAGAATTTTTATTTCCCTCATTCTGTGGGCTATATAGTACACTGTTTTTAATTACTTTCATGAGATTTCGTATTTTACTATTTTGACATCATTTTGTGGGTTGTTGTCCACAGATTCCGGTCGTTCTCTTGAAATTTTTTATTTAATTGTTTTAGCATCATTTGTGGGTCATAGTCCACAGTTTTCGGGTACTTTCGTGATATTTTTTATTTTCCTAATTTTGTGGGCGTATAGTACACTGTTTTCGATCACTTTAATGAAATTTTGTATTTTACTGTTTTGGCCTAATTTATGGGTTATAGTCCACAGTTTCCGGACGTTTTCGTGAAATTCTGGGTGCACTGTTTTCGATCACTTTTATGAGATTTCGTATTTTACTGTTTTGGCCTCATTTCGAAGGTTAGAGTCCACAGTTTCCGGCCGTTTTCGTAAAATTTTGTATTTTACTATTTTACCCACTTTGGTGGGCTATTGTCCACAGTTTTCGGTCACTGTCATGGAAATTTTTATTTCTCTCATTCTGGGGGATATAGTACACTGTTTTCAATCACTTTTATGAGATTTCGTGTTTACTGTTTTTTCCTCATTTTGTGGGTAATAGTCCACAGTTTCCATTCGTTTTCGTGAAATTTTGTATTTGACTGTTTGAGCCTCTTCTGTGGGCTATATAGTCCATTTTTTTCGGCCAATTTCGTGAGATTTTTTATTTTCCTTATTTTGTGGGCTATAGCACACTGTTTCCGATCACTTTCTACAGATTTCGTAGTTTACTGTTTTGGCCTTATTTTGTGGGTTATATAGTCCACAGTTTCCGGACGTTTTCGTGAAATTCTGGGTGCACTGTTTTCGATCACTTTCATAAGATTACTTATTTTACTGTTTTGGCCTCATTTTGAGGGTTATAGTCCACAGTTTCTGGCCGTTTTCGTGAAATTTTGTATTTGACCGTTTTACTCTCATTTGTGTGCTATTGACCACTGTTTTCGGCCACTGTCGTGAGAACTTTTATTTCCCTCATTCCGTGGCCTATAGTACACTGTTTTCAATCACTTTCATGAGATTTCGTATTTACTGTTTTGGATTCATTTTGTGGGTAGTAGTCCATAGTTTCCATTCGTTTTCGTGAAATTTTGTAATTGACCGTCTTAGGCTTATTTGTGGGCTATAGTTCACTGTTTTCGACCACTTTCGTGATATTTTTTATTTCCCTAATTTTGTGGGCTATAGTACACTTTTTTCGATCACTTTAATGAGATTTCGTATTTTACTATTTTGGATTTATTTTGTGGGTTATAGTCCACATTTTCTAGACGTTTTCATGAAATTCTAGGTGCACTGTTTTCGATCATTTTCATGAGATTTGGTATTTACTGTTTTGGCCTCATTTTGTGGGTAATAGTCCACAGTTTCCATTCGTTTTCGTGAAATTTTGTATTTGACTGTTTTCGCCTCATTTGTGGGCTATTGTCCACAGTTTTCGGCCAATTTCGCGGGATTTTTTATTTTCCTCAATTTGTGGGCTATAGTACACTGTGTTCAATCACTTTCTTGAGATTTCGTAGTTTATTGTTTTGGCCTCATTTTGTGGGTTACAGTGCATTGTTTCCGGTCGTTTTCGTGAAATTTTGTACTTGACTGTTTAGCCTCGTTTGTGGGCCATAGTCCGCAGTTTACTGCCCCTCTCGTGATATTTTTTATTTCCCTCATTTTGTGGGCTATGTACACTGTTTTCGATAACTTGCAAGATTACTCGTATTTTAATGTTTTGGCCGCATTTTGTGGGTTATAGTCCATTGTTTTTGGCTGTTTTCGTGAAATTTATTATTTGATTATTTTGGCCAGATTTGTGGGATATAGTCCAAAGTTTTCGGCCACTTTCGTTAGATTTTTTATTTCCATCATTTTGTGGGCTATAGTACATTGTTTTTGATCACTTTCATGAGATTTCGTTTTTTACTGTCTTGGCCTTATTTTGTGGGTTATAGTCCACAGTTTCCTATCGTTTTCGTGAAATTTTGTAATTGACTGTGTTTGAGCCTCATGTGTAGGCTATAGTTCACTGTTTCTGGGTACTTACGTGAGAATTTTTATTTCCCTCATTCTGTGGGCTATAGTACACTGTTTTCGAGCACTTTCATGTGATTTCGTATTTTACTATTTTGGCATCATTTTGTGGGTTGTAGTCCACAGCTTGAGGCTATTCTCGTGAAACTTTTTTATTTAATTGTTTTAGTCTCATTTGTGGGCCATAGTTCACAGTTTACGGGCACTTTCGTGATATTTTTTAATTTCCCGAATTTTGTAGGATATAGTACACTGTTTTCGATCACTTTAATGAGTTTTCGTATTTTACTGTTTTGGGCTTATTTTATGGGTTATAGTTTGCAGTTTTCGGACGTTTTCGCGAAATTCTGGGTGCACTGTTTTCGATCACTTTCATGAGATTTCGTATTTTATTGTTTTGGCCACATTTTTAGGGTTCTAGTCTCCAGTTTCTAATTTTCGTGAAATTTTGTATTTGACAGTTTTACCCTCACTTGTGGGCTATTGTCCTCAGTTTTCGGCCACTGCTGTGAGAACTTTTATTTCCCTCATATTGTGGGTTATAGTACACTGTTTTCAATCACTTTCATGAGATTTCGTATTTACTGTTTTGGACTCATTTTGTGGGTAATTGTCAACAGTTTCCATTCGTTTTCGTGAAATTTTGTATTTGACTTTTAAGCCTCATTTGTGGGCTATAGTCTAGAGTTCACTGCCACTTTCGAGACAATTTTTATTTTTCTCATTTTGTGGGCTACGATACACTGTTTTCGATTACTTTCATGAGATTTTTTATTTTTCTATTTTGACATCATTTTGTGGGTTGTAGTCCACAGTTTCCGGCCGTTCTCGTGAAATTTTATATTTGATTGTTTTAGCCTCATTTGTGGGCTATAGTCCACTGTTTTCGGGCACTTTCGCGATATTTTTTATTTCCCTAATTTTGTGGGCTAGAGTACACTGTTTTCGATCACTGTAATGAGATTTCGTATTTTACTGTTTCGGCCTTATTTTGTGGGTTATAGTCCACAGGTTTCCGGACGTTTTCATGAAATTCTGGGTGCACTATTTTTAAACACTTTCATGAGATTTCGTATTTTCTGTTTTGGCCTCATTTTGTGGGTAATAGTCCTCAGTTTCCATTCGTTTTCGTGAAATTTTGTATTTGATTGTTTTAGCCTCAATTGTAGGCTATTGTCGACAGTTTTGCCGATTTTTTATTTTCCTCAATTAGTGGGCTATAGTACAATGTTTTCGATCACTTTCATGAGATTTCGTAGTTTACTATTATGGCCTCATTTTTTGGGTTACAGTCCATTGTTTCCGGTCGTTTTCGTGAAATTTTGTACTTGACTGTTTTAGGCTTATTTGTGGTCTATAGTCCACAGTTTACTGCCACTTTCGTAATTTTTTTTATTTCTCTCAATTTGTGGGCTATAGTACACTGTTTTCGATCACTTGCAAGATATGTCGTATTTTACTGTTTTGGCCGCATTTTGTGGGTTCCACAGTTTTTGGCTGTTTTCGTAAAATTTATTATTTGATTATTTTGCCCACATTTGTGGGATATAGTCCACAGTTTTCGGCCACTTTCGTTAGATTTTTTATTTCCGTCATTTTGTGGGCTATAGTACACTGTTTTTGATCACTTTCAAGAGATTTCCTATTTTACTGTTTTGCCCTTATTTTGTGGGTTATAGTCCACAGTTTTCCTGTTGTTTTCGTGAATTTTGTAATTAACTGTTTTAGCCTCTTCTGTGGGCTATAGTTCAGAGTTTCCGGGCACTTTCGGGAGAATTTTTATTTCCATCATTCTTTGGGCTATAGTACACTGTTTTCGATCACTTTCATTAGATTTTGTATTTTACTATTTTGCCATCATTTGTTGGTTGTAGTCCACAGTTTGCAGCTGTTCTCGTGAAATTTTTTATTTCATTGTTTTTGCCTCATTTGTGGGCTATAGTCCACAGTTTTAGGGCACTTTTGTGATATTTTTTATTTTCCTAATTTTGTGGGCTATAGTACACTGTGTTCGATCATTTTAATGAGATTTCGTATTTTACTGTGTTGGCCTTATTTTGTGGGTTATAGGCAAGGTTGTAAACGGCGTCAGGCTGGTGGCAGTTCGGTCAAGGGGCGCCTAGCAGCTAGGGTGCCTAGGCAGCACCTAGGCAGCTCCTAGGCGGTTGAATTTATTTTGCCGATTTAGTTAATTTCAGCACTATTCATCGATCGTAAATATAATTATGCAATCTAATTGCAAATATTCTTCATGTTCTTATGTAATGTGTAATTAAAGAGTGTTTATGCATAAAATAAACCTTCTCGTGCTATTGATGTGTATTATGTGCAATTAAAAAAGACAACTGTCCAATTGTAATATGTGCAATATGTCAATAGATGTAATATGTGTAACATGTGCTATTTTAATATGTGGAATAGGTGTAATATGTGCAATCCATCACCAATAATACTAAAAAAAGTAAAAACAATTCTAGTACTATTTAGGATCCATACATAGTATATAACAGATTAATAGATTAATAGTTCTTTTTTTGTGTTATTTTATAGTATTTAAAATTTTAAAAAATAAAAATGCCTGGACGTTGGACATTAGGCGGACGCCTGATCAGCGCCACAGACGCATACTCAACAAGACAGTCGCCTAATCGCCTCTAAACGTCTCTAATCGCCTCCACCAACTAATGAAAAGGCGATTCGTTCTCCTCCATTTGAGCGTCTAGGTGCCGCCTAGGGGTCTGAGGCGGACGCCATTTAGAACACTGGTTATAGTTCACAATTTTCGGATGTTTTAGCGAAATTCTGAGTGCACTGTTTTCGATTACTTTCATGAGATTTCGTATTTTACTGTTTTGGCCTCATTTTGAGGGGTTATAGTCTACAGTTTCCGGCTGTTTTAGAGAAATTTTGTATTTGACTATTTTACCCACATTTGTGGACTATTGTCCACAGTTTTTGGCCACTGTCGTGAGAATTTTTATTTCCCTCATTCTGTGAGCTATAGTACACTATTTTCAATCATTTTCATGAGATTTCGTATTTACTGCTTTGGCCTCATTTTGTGGGTAATAGTCCACAGTTTCCATTCGTTTTCGTGAAATTTTGTATTTGACTGTTTTAGCCTCATTTGTGGGCTATAGTCCACTGTTTTCAGCCAATTTCGTGAGATTTTTTATTTTCCTCATTTTGTGGGCTATTGTACACTGTTTTCGATCACTTTCTTGAGATTTCGTAGTTTACTATTTTGGACTCATTTTGTGGGTTACAGTCCATTGTTTCACTTCTTGAGAATTCGTAGTTTATTGTTTTGACCTCATTTTGTGGGTTATTGTCTATTGTTTCCGGTCGTTTTCGTGAAATTTTGTACTTGACTATTTTAGCCACATTTGTGGGCTATAGTCCACAGTTTACTGCCACTTTCGTGATAATTTTTATTGCCCTCATTTTGTGGGCTATAGTACACAGTTTTCGATCACTTGCATGATAAGTCGTATTTTACTGTTTTGGTCTCATTTTGTGGGTTATATAATCCATAGTTTTCGGCCGTTTTCATAAAATTTATTATTTGACTATTTTGGCCTCATTTGTGGGATACAGTCCAAAGTTTTCGGCCACTTCCGTTAGATTTTTTATTTCCATCATTTTGTGGGCAAAAGTACACTGTTTTTGATCACTTTATTGAGATGTCGTATTTTACAGTTTTGGCCATATTTTGTGGATTATAGTTCACAGTTCTCCATCGTTTTTGTGAAATTTTGTAATTGACTGTTTTAGCCTCATGTGTGGGCTATAGTTCATAGTTTCCGGGCACTTTCGTGAGAATTTTTATTTCCCTCATTCTGTGGGCTATAGTACACTGTTTTCGATCACTTTCATGAGATTTCGTATTTTACTATTTTGACATCATTTTGTGGGTTGTAGTCCACAGTTTCCGGCCATTCTCGTGAAATATTTTATTTAATTATTTTAGCCTCATTTTTGGGCCATAGTCCACAGTTTTCAGGCACTTTCGTGATAATTTTTAATTTCCTAATTTTGGTGACCTATAGCACACGGTTTTGATCACTTTAATGAGATTTCGTATTTTACTGTTTTGGCCTTATTCTGTAGGTTATAGTCCACAGTTTCCGGACGTTTTCGAGAATTTCTCGGTGAATTGTTTTCGATTACTTTCATGAGATTTCGTATTTTACTGTTTTGGGCTCATTTTGAGGGTTTTAGTCCACAGTTTCCGGCCGTTTTCGGAAAATTTTGTATTTGACTGTTTTACCCACATTTGTGGGCTATTGTCCACAGTTTTCGGCCACTGTCGTGAGAATTTTTATTTCCCTAATTCTGTGGGCTATAGTACACTGTTTTCAATCACTTTCATGAGATTTTCTATTTACTATTTTGGCCTCATTTTGTGGGTAAGAGTCCACAGTTTCCTTTCATTTTCGTGAAATTTTGTATTTGACTGTTTTAGCCTCATTTGTGGGCTATAGTCCACAGTTTTCGGTCAATTTCGTGAGATTTTTTATTTTCCTCTTTTCGTGGGCTATGTACACTGTTTTCGTTCACGTTCTTGAGATTTCGTAGTTTACTCTTTTGGCCTCATTTTGTGGGTTACAGTCCATTATTTCCGGTCGTTTTTGTGTAATTTTGTACTTGACTGTTTTAGCCTCATTTGTGGGCTATTGTCCACAGTTTACTGCCACTTTCGTGATATTTTTTATTTCCCTCATTTTGTGGGCTATAGTACACTGTTTTCGATCACTTGAATGATAAGTCGTATCTTACTGTTTTGGCCTCATTTTATGGGTTATAGTCCACAGTTTTCTGCTGTTTTCGTGAAATTTATTATTTGACTATTTT
The DNA here is from genome assembly GCA_017893485.1 of Hemerocallis citrina. Lineage (NCBI taxonomy): Eukaryota > Viridiplantae > Streptophyta > Magnoliopsida > Asparagales > Asphodelaceae > Hemerocallis > Hemerocallis citrina. The sequence goes on from CM030363.1 coordinate 2,004,714, forward strand.
TGCCTAATTTGTGGGATATTGTCCACAGTTTTCGGCCACTTTCGTTAGATTTTTTATTTTCTTCATTTTGTAGGCTATAGTACACTGTTTTGATCACTTTCATGAGATTTCGTATTTTACTATTTTGGCCTTATTTTGTGGGTTATTGTCTACAATTTCTGGACATTTTAGTGAAATTCTGGGTACACTGTTTTTGATCACTTTCATGAGATTTTGAATTTAACTGTTTTGGCCTCATTTTGAAGGTAATAGTCCACAGTTTGCGGCCGTTTTCGTGAAATTTTGTATTTGACTGTTTTAGCCTCATTTGTGGGATATATAGTCCACAGTTTTCGGACACTTTCGTGATATTTTTTATTTTCCTCATTTTGTTGGCTATAGTATGCTGTTTTCGATCACTTTCATGAGATGTCGTATTTTACTGTTTTGGTCTCATTTTGTGGGTTATAGTCTACTGTTTTCGGCCGTTTTCGTGAAATTTATCATTTGACTATTTTGGCCTCGTTTGTGGGATATTGTCCACAGTTCTCGGCCACTTTTCTTAGAATTTTTATTTTCGTAATTTTGTGGTACACTGTTTTTGATCACTTTAATGAGATTTCGTATTTTACTGTTTTGGCTTTATTTTGTGGGTTATAGTCCACACAGTTTTCGGCCGTTTCCGTGAAATTTATTATTTGACTATTTTGGCCTCATTTGTGGAATATTGTTCACAGTTTTCTGGCACTTCATTAGGTTTTTTATTTCCGTCATTTTGTGGGCTATAGTACACTGTTTTCAATCACTTTTTTGAGATTTCGTATTTTACTGTTTTGGTCATATTTTGCGGATTTCACTCCAAAGTTTTCGGAGGTTTTCGTGAAATTTTGTATTTGATTGTTTTAGCCTCATTTGTAGGCTATAGTCCACAGTTTTTGGCCACTTTCGTGAGATTTTTTAGTTCCCTCATTTTTTTGGTTATAGTACACTGTTTTCGATCAATTTAATGAGATTTTGTATTTTACTGTTTTGACCTAATTTTTATTGGTTATAGACCACAGTTTCCCGTTGTTTTTTTGAAATTTTGTAATTGACTGTTTTAGCCTCATGTGTGGGCTATAGTTCATAGTTTTCGGGCTCTTTCATGAGAATTTTTATTTGCCTCATTCTGTGGGCTATAGTACACTGTTTTCGATTACTTTCATGAGATTTCGTATTTTACTATTTTAGCTTCATTTTGTGGGTAGTCCTCAGTTTCCGGTTGTTCTCGCGAAATTTTGTATTTGATTGGTTTAGCCTTATTTGTGGGCTATAGTCCACAGTTTTCGGGCACTTTGGTGATATTTTTATTTCCCTAATTTTGTGGGCTATAGTATACTGTTTTCGATCACTTTCTTGAGATTTCGTAATTAACTGTTTTGGCCTCATTTTGTGGGTTATTGTCCATTGTTTTCGGTCGTTTCCGTGAAATTTTGTACTTGACTCATTTAGCCTCATTTATGGGCTATAGTCCACTGTTTACTGCCACTTTGTGATATTTTTTATTTCCGTCATTTTGTGGGCTATAGTACACTGTTTTCATTTACTTTCTTGAGTTCGTATTTTACTGTTTTAGCCTTATTTTGTGGGTTATAGTCCACAGTTTCCGGCCATTTTCGTGAAATTTTGTATTTGACTGTATTAACATCATTTGTGGGCTATAGTTCATAGTTTTCGGGGCCTTTCATGGGAATTTTTATTTCTCTCATTTTGTGGGTTGTAGTACACTATTTTCGATCACTTCATTATATTTCGTATTTTACTGTTTCGGCCTCATTTTGTGAGTTACAGTCCACAGTTTCCAGCCATTTTCGTAAAATTTTGTATTTGACTGTTTTACCCTCATTTGTGGGCTATTGTCCACAGTTTTCGGCCACTGTCGTGAGAATTTTTATTTCCGTCATGCTGTGGGTTGTAATATACTGTTTTCAATCACTTTCATGAGATTTCGTATTTACTGTTTTGACATCATTTAGTGGGTTATATAGTCTCCAGCTTTCGGCCACTTTCGTGAGAATTTTTATTTCCCTCATTCTGTGTACACTGTTTTCGATCACTTTCATGAGCTTTCGTATTTTTCTGTTTTGGCTTCATTTTGTGGGTTGTTGTCCACAATTTTCTTTTGTTTTTGTGTAATTTTGTATTTTCCTATTTTAGCCTCAGTTGTGGGCTATATTCACAGTTTTCGGCGAATTTCGCGAGATTTATTATATTTCTCATTTTGTGGGCTATAGTACACGGTTTTCGATCACTTTCTTGAGATTTCTTAGTTTACAGTTTGAGCCTCATTTTGTGGGTAATAGTCCACTGTTTCCGGTCGTTTTCGTGAAATTTTGTACTTGACTGTTTTAGCCTCATGTGTGGGCTATAGTCCACAGTTTACTGCCACTTTCATGAGATTTTTTATATTCCTCATTTTGTGGGCTATAGACACTGTTTTCGATCTCTTTCATGAGATTTTGTATTTGACTGTTTTGGCCTCATTTTGTTGGTTTATAGTGCACAATTTTCGGTCTTTTTTGCAAAATTTTTGTATTTGACTGTTTAGCCTCATTTGTGGGGTATAGTCCACAATTTTGCCTAGTTTGGTGATATTTTTTATTTCCTTCATTTTTGTATTTACACTGTTTTCGATCACATGCATGAGATGTCGTATTTTACTGTTTTGGTCTCATTTTCTGGGTTATAGTCCACAGTTTTCTGTCGTTTTCGTGAAATTTATTATTCGACTATTTTGGCCTCGTTTGTGGGATATAGTTCACAGTTTTCGGCCACTTTCATTAGATTTTTTATTTCCGTCATTTTGTGGGTGGTAGTACACTATTTTTGATCACTTTCATGAGATTTCGTTTTTTTTACTGTTTTGCCCTAATTTTGTGGGTTCTATTCCACAGTTTCTGGACGTTTTCGTGAAAATTGTATTTGACTGTTTTCGCCTCCTTTGTGGGCTGTAGTACACAGTTTTCGGTCACTTTCGTGAGATTTTACAGCGTACCCTCATTTTGTGGGTACGCTGTTTTCGATCACTTTCATGAGATTATGCATTTTACTGTTTTGGCCTTATTTTGAGGGTTAAAGACCACAGTTTCCCATCGTTTTCGTGAAATTTTGTAATATACTATTTTAGCCTCACGTGTGGGCTACAGTTCATAGTTTTCGGGCACTTTCGTGAGAATTTTTCTTACCCTCATTTTGTGCGCTGTAGTACACTATTTTCGATCAATTTTATGAGATTTCGTATTTTACTATTTTGGACTTATTTTGTGTGTTGTAGTACACAGTTTCCGACCGTTCTCGGGAAATTTTGTATTTGATTGTTTTAGCCTCATTTGTGGGCTATTGTCCACTGTTTTCGGGCACTTTCGTGAAATTTTTTATTTCCCTAATTTTGTAGGCTACACTGTTTTCGATCACTTTCGTGAGATTTCCTATTTTACTGTTTTGGCCATATTTTGTGGGTTATACTCCACAGTTTCCGGACGTTTTCGTAAAATTCTGGGTATACTGTTTTCGATCACTTTCATGAGATTTCGTATTGTACTGTTTTGGCCTCATTTTGAGAATTACAGTCCACAGTTTTCGGTTGTTTTCGTGAAAATTTGTAATTGACTGTTTTACGCTCATTTGTGGGCTATTGTCCACGGTTTTCGGCCACTGTCGTGAGATTTTTTAATTCCCTCATTCTATGGGCTATAAATACTGTTTTCAATAACTTTCATGAGATTTCGTATTTCCTGTTTTGGCCTCATTATGTGGGGAATAGTCCACAGTTTTCTTTCGTTTTCGTGAAATTTTGTATTTGACTGTTTTTGCCTAATTTGTGGGCTATAGTCCATAGTTTTCAGCCAATTTCGTGAGATTTTTTATTTTCCTCATTTTGTGGGCTGTTGTACACTATTTTCGATCACTTTCTTGAGATTTTGTTGTTTACTGTTTTGGCCACATTTTGTGGGTTAGAGTCCATTGTTTCCGGTTGTTTTCGTGAAATTTTGTACTTGACAGTTCTAGCCTCATTCGTGGGCTATGGTCCTCAATTTACCACCACTTTCGTGATATTTTTTATTTCCCTCATTTTGTGGGCAATAGTACGCTGTTTTTGATCACATTCATGAGATGTGGTATTTTACTGTTTTGACCTCATTTTGTGGGTTATAAGTCCACAGTTTAGGCCGTTGTCGTGAAATTTATTATTTGACTATTTTGCCCTCATCTGTGGGATATAGTCCACAGTTTTTAGCCACTTTCGTTAGATTTTTTATTTTCGTCATTTTGTGGGCTATAGTACCCAGTTTTCGATCGTTTTCATGAGATTTCTTATTATACTATTTTGGCCGTATTTTGTGGGTTACAGTCCAAAGTTTTCGGAGGTTTTCGTGAAATTTTGTATTTGACTGTTTTAGCCTTATTTGTAGGCTATCGTCCTCAGTTTTCGGTCACTTTCGTGTGATTTTTTAGTTTCCTCATTTTGTGGGCTATAGTACACTGTTCTCGATCACTTTAATGAGATTTTGTATTTTACTGTTTTGGCCTTAGTTTGTCGGTTATAAAGCACAATTTCCCGTCGTTTTCGTTAAATTTTGTAATTGACTGTGTTAGCCTCATTTGTGGGCAGTAGTCCATAGTTTACTGCCGCTTTCGTGAAATTTTTTATTTCCCGCATTTTGTGGACTATAGTACATTGTTTTCGATCACTTTCATGAGATTTCGTATGTTACTATTTTAGCCTCAATTTGTGGGTTATAGTCCACAGTTTCCGGCCATTTTTGTTAAATTTTGTATTTGACTGTTTTAGCCTCATTTGTGGGCTATAGTCCACAGTTTTCGGGCACTTTCGTGAGAATTTTTATTTCCCTCTTTATGTGGGTTGTTGTACACAATTTTCGATCACTTTCATTAGATTTCGTATTTTACTGTTTTGGCCTCATTTTGTGGGTTATTGTCCACAGTTTTCGGCCGTTTTCATGAAATTCTGTATTTGACTGTTTTACCCTCATTTATGGGCTATTGTCCACAGTTTTCGGCTACTATCGTGAGAATTTTTATTTCCCTCAATCTGTGGGCTATAGTATATTGTTTTCAATTACTTTCATGATATTTCGTATTTACTATTTTGGCATCATTTTGAGGGTTATGGTCCACAGTTTTCGGCCAGTTTCGTGGGAATTTTTATTTTCCTCATTTTGTGTACACTGTTTTCGATCATTTTTATGAGATTTTGTAATATACTGTTGTGGCCTAATTTTGTGGGTTGTAGTCAACAGTTTCCATTCGTTTTCCTGAAATTTTGTATTTTTTTGTTTTGGCCTTATTTTGTGGGTTACCCTCCAAAGTTTCCGAAGGTTTTCGTGAGATTTTGTATTTGACAGTTTTAGCCTAATTTGTGGGCTATAGTCAACATTTTTCGGCCTAATTTGTGAGATTTTTTATTTTTGTCATTTTGTGGGCTATATTACACAGTTTCCGATCACTTTCTTGAGATTTCGTAGTTTAGTGTTTGAGCATCATTTTGTGGGTTATAGTCCATTGTTTCCTGTCGTTTTCGTGAAATTTTGTATTTGATTGTTTTAGCCTCATTTGTGGGCTATAGTCCACAGTTTTCGGCTACTTTGGTGAGATTTTTTATTTCCCTCATTTTGTGGGTTATTGTACATTGTTTTCTATCTCTTCTATGAGATTTCGTATTTTACTGTTTTGTCCTCAATTGTGGGTTATAGTCTACAGTTTTCGGCTGTTTTCGCGAAATTTATTATTTGACTATTTTGGCCTCGTTTGTGGGTTATAGTCCACAGTTTTCGGCCACTTTCGTTAGCTGTTTTATTTCCGTCATTTTGTGTGCTACATTACATTGTTTTTGATCACTTTCTTAAGATTTCGTTTTTTTACTGTTTCGGCCTTATTTTGTGGTTTATAGTCCACAGTTTCCGGACGTTTTCGTGAAATTTTGTATTTGACTGTTTTAGCCTCAATTGTGGACAATAGTCCACCGTTTTCGGCCACTTTCGTGAGATTTTTTATTTCTCCCATTTTGTGGGCTATAGTTCATTGTTTTTGATTACTTTCAATGAGATTATGTATTTTACTGTTTTGGCCTTATTTTGTGGGTTGTAGACAATAGTTTCTGGTCGTTTTCGTGAAATTTTGTAATTGACTGTTTTAGCCTCATGTGTAGGCCATAGTTCATAGTTTCCGGGCACTTTCGTGAGAATTTTTATTTCCATCATTCTGTGGGCTATAAAACACTGTTTTCGATCACTTTCATGAGATTTTGTATTTTACTATTTTGGCATCATTTTGTGGGTAGTAGTCCACAGTTTGCGGCCATTCTCGTGAAATTTTTTATTTAATTGTTTTAGCCTCATTTGTGGGCCATATTCCATAGTTTTCGGACACTTTCGTGATATTTTTTGTTTTCCTAATTTTGTGGGCTATATAGTACACAGTTTTCGATCACTTTAATGAGATTTCGTATTTTACTGTTTTGGCTTTATTTTGTGGGTTACAGTCTACAGTTTCCGGCCGTTTTCGTGAAACTATGTATTTGACTGTTTTACCCACATTTGTGGGCTATTGTCCACAGTTTTCTGCCACTGTAGTGAGAATTTTTATTTCCCTCATTCTGTGGGCTATAGTACACTGTTTTCAATCTCTTTTATGAGATTTCGTATTTACTATTTTGGCCTCATTTTGTGGGTCATAGTCTATAGTTTCCATTCTGTTTCGTGAAATTTTGTATTTGACTGTTTTATCCTTATTTGTGGGCTATAGTCCACTGTTTTCTGCCAATTTTCTTTGATTTTTGATTGTCCTCATTTTGTGGGCTATAGTACACTGTTTTCGATCACTTTCTTGAGGTTTCGTAGTTTTCTGTTTTGGCCTCATTTTTGTGGGTCACAGTCCATTGTTTCACTTTTTTGAGAATTCGTAGTTTACTGTTTTGACCTCATTTTGTGGGTTATAGACCATTGTTTCCGGTCGTTTTAGTGAAATTTTGTACATGACTATTTTAGCCTCATTTGTGGGTTATAGTCCACAGTTTACTGCCACTTTCGTGATATTTTTTATTTTCCTCATTTAGTAGGCTATAGTACACTGTTTTCGATCACTTGCATGATAAGTCGTATTTTACTGTTTTGGCCCCATTTTGTGGGTTTTAGTCCACAGTTTTCGTTCGTTTTCGTTAAATTTATTATTTGACTATTTTGGCCTCATTTGTGGGATATAGTTCACAGTTTTCGGTCACTTTCGTTAGATTTTTTTATTTCCGTCATTTTGTGGGCTATATAGTACACTGTTTTTGATCATTTTCATAAGATTTCGTATTGTACTGTTTGGCCTTATTTTGTGGGTTATATAGTCCACAGTTTCCCATCGTTTTCGTGAAATTTTGTAATTAACTTTTTTAGCCTCATATGTGGGCTATAGTTCACAGTTTCCGGGCACTTTCGTGAGAATTTTTATTTCTCTCATTCTGTGGGCTATCTAGTACACTGTTATCGATCACTTTCGTGAGATTTCGTATTTTACTATTTTGACATCATTTTGTGGGTTGTAGTCCACAGTTTCCGGCCGTTCTGGTGAAATTTTTTATTTAATTGTTTTAGCCTCATTTGTGGGCCAGAGTCCACAGTTTTCGGGCACTTTCGTGATATTTTTTATTTTCCTAATTTTGTGGGCGTATAGTACACTATTTTCGATCACTTTATTGAGATTTCGTATTTTACAGTTTTGGCCTTATTTTGTGGGTTATAGTCCGCAGTTTCCGGACGTTTTCGTGAAATTCTGGGTGCAATGTTTTCGATCACTTTCATGAGATTTCGTATTTTACTATTTTGGCCTCATTTTGAGGGTTATATAGTCCACAACTTCTGTCTATTTTCGTGAAATTTTGTATTTGACTGTTTTACCCACATTTGTGGGCTATGGTCCACAGTTTTCGGCCACTGTCGTGACAATTTTTATTTCTCTCATTCTGTGGGCTATAGTACACTGTTTTCAATCATTTTCATGAGATTTCGTATTTACTGTTTTGGCCTCATATTGTGGGTAATAGTCCCACAGTTTCCATTCGTTTTCGTAAAATTTTGTATTTAACTGTTTTAGCCTCATTTGTGCCCTATAGTCCACTGTTTTCGGCCAATTTTGTGAGATTTTTTATTTTCGTCATTTTGTGGGCTATAGTACACTGTTTTCGATCACTTTCTTGAGATTTCGTATTTTACTGTTTTGGCCTCATTTTGTCGGTTACAGTCCACAGTTTCCGGACGTTTTCGTGAAATTCTGGCTGCACTGTTTTCGATTCCTTTCATGAGATTACTTATTCTACTGTTTTGGCCTCATTTTGAGGGTTATTGTCCACAGTTTTGGCCGTTTCCGTGAAATTTTGTATTTGTCAGTTTTACGCTCATTTGTGGGCCATTGTCCACAGTTTTCGGCCACTGCTGTGAGAACTTTTATTTCCCTCATTCTGTGGGCTATAGAACACAGTTTTCAATCACTTTCAAGAGATTTCGTATTTACTGTTTTGGACTCATTTTGTGGGTAATAGTCCATAGTTTTCATTCGTTTTCGTGAAATTTTGTATTTGACTTTTTAGCCTCATTTGTGGGCTATAGTCCAGAGTTCACAGCCACTTTCGAGAAATTTTTTATTTCCTCATTGTGTGGGCTGCAATACACTGTTTTTGATCACTTTCGTAAGATTTTGTATTTTACTATTTTGGCGTCATTTTGTGGGTTGTAGTCCATAGTTTCCGCTGTTCTCGTGAAATTTTGTATTTGATTGTTTTAGCCTCATTTGTGAGCTATAGTCCACTATTTTCGGGCAATTTCGTGATATTTTTTATTTCCCTAATTTTGTGGGCTATAGCACACAGTTTTCGATCACTTTAATGAGATTTTTTATTTTACTATTTTGGCCTTATGTTGTGGGTTATAGTCCAAAGTTTCCGGACGTTTTCATGAAATTCTGGGTGCACTATTTTGAACACTTTCGTGAGATTTCTTATTTACTGTTTTGGCCTCATTTTGTGGGTAATAGTCCACAGTTTATATTCGTTTTCGTGAAATTTTGTATTTGACTGTTTTAGACTCTTTTGTGGGAATTTCGCGAGATTTTTTATTTTCCTCAATTTGTGGGCTATAGTACACTGTTTTCGATCACTTTCTTTAGATTTTGTAGTTTACTATTTTGGCCTCATTTTGTGGGTTACTGTGCATTGTTTCCAGTCGTTTTCGTGAAATTTTGTACTTGACTGTTTTAGCCTCAATTATGGGCTATAGTCCACAGTTTACTGCCACTTTCGTGATATTTTTTTATTTCCCTCATTTTGTGGCCTATAGTACACTGTTTTCGATCACTTGCAAGATAAGTCGTATTTTACTGTTTTGGCAGTATTTTGTGGGTTATAGTCCACAATTTTCGGCCGTTTTTGTGAAATTTATTATTTGATTATTTTTGCCACATTTGTGGGATATAGTCCACAGTTTTCGGCCACTTTCGTTAGATTTTTTATTTACACTGTTTTTGATCACTTTCATGAGATTTCGTTTTTTACTGTTTTGGCCTTCTTTTGTGGGTTATTGCCCACAGTTTCCCGTCGTTTTCGTGAAATTTTGTAATTGACTGTTTTAGCTTCGTGTGTGGGCTATAGTTCATTGTTTCCGGGCACTTTCGTGAGAATTTTTATTTCCATCATTCTGTGGACTATAGTACACTGTTTTCGATCACTTTAATGAGATTTCGTATTTTACTATTTTGGCATCATTTTGTGGGTTGTAGTGCCACAGTTTGCGGCCGTTGTCGTGAAATTTTTTATTTAATTGTTTTAGCCTCATTTGTGGGCCATAGTCCACAGTTTTTGGGCACTTTCGTGATAATTTTTATTTTCCTAATTTTGTGGGCTATAGTACACTGTTTTCGATCACTTTAATGAGATTTTCGTATTTTACTGCTTTGGACTTATTTTGTGGGTTATAGTCCACAATTTCCGGATGTTTTCGCGAAATTCTGGGTGCACTGTTTTCGATCACTTTCATGAGATTTCATATTTTACTGTTTTGACCTCATTTTGAGGGTTGTAGTCTACAGTTTCTGGCCGTTTTCGTGAAATTTTGTATTTGACTATTTTACTCACAATTGTGGGTTATTGTCCACAGTTTTCGGCCACTGTCGTGACGAATTTTTATTTCCCTCATTCTGTGGGCTATAGTTCACTGTTTTCAATTCACTTTCATGAGATTTCATATTTACTGTTTTGGCTTCAGTTTGTGGGTAATAGTCCACAGTTTCCATTCGTCATCGTGAAATTTTGTATTTGACTATTTTAGCCTCATTTGTTTGCTTTAGTCCACTGTTTTGGCCAATTTCGTGAGATTTTTTATTTTGCTCATTTTGTGGGTTATAGTACACTGTTTTCGATCACTTTCTTGAGATTTCGTAGTTTACTGTTTCGGCTTCATTTTGTGGGTTACAGTCCATTGTTTCACTTTCTTGACAATTCGTAGTTTACGGTTTTGGCCTCATATTGTGGGTTATAGTCAATTGTTTCCGGTCGTTTTTGTGAAATTTTGTATTTGACTGTTTTAGCTGCATTTGTGGGCTATAGTCCACAGTTTACTGCCACTTTCGGGTTATTTTTTATTTTCCTCGTTTTGTGGGCAATAGTACACTGTTTTCGATCACTTGCATGATAAGTCTTATTTTACTGTTTTGGCCTTATTTTGTGGGTTATATAGTCAACTGTTTCCCGTCGTTTACGTGAAATTTTGTAATTGATTGTTTTAGCCTCATGTGTGGGCTATTGTTCACAGTTTTCGGGTACTTTCGTGAGAATTTTTATTTTCATCATTCTGTGAGCTATAGTACATTGTTTTCGATCACTTTCATGAATTTTCGTATTTTACTATTTTGGCATCATTTTGTGAGTTGTAGTCCATAGTTTGTGGCCGTTGTCGTGGAATTTTTTATTTAATTGTTTTAGCCTCATTTGTGGGCCATATTCCACAGTTTTCGGGCACTTTCACGATATTTTTTATTTTCCTAATTTTGTGGGTTATAGTACACTGTTTTTCGATCACTTTAATGAGATTTCATATTTTACTGTTTTGGCCTTATTTTGTGGGTTATAGTCCACAGTTTTTGGACGTTTTTGCGAAATTATGGATGCATTGTTTTCGATCACTTTCACGAGATTTCGTATTTTACTATTTTGGCCTCATTTTGAGGGTTATAGTCCGCAGTTTTCGGCCGTTTTCGTGAAATTTTGTATTTGACTGTTTTACCCACATTTGTGGGCTATTTGTCCATAGTTTTCGGCCACTATCGTGAGAATTTTTATTTTCCCTCACTCTGTGGGCTATAGTACACTGTTTTCAATCACTTTCATGAAATTTCGTATTTACTGTTTTGGCCTCATTTTGTGGGTAATAGTCCACAGTTTCCATTCGTTTTCGTGAAATTTATTATTTGACTGTTTTAGTCTCATTTGTGGGCTATAGTCCACAGTTTACTGCCACTTTCGTGATATTTTTTTTCCTCATTTTGTGGGCTGTAGTACACTGTTTTCGATCACTTGCATGATAAGTCGTATTTTACTGTTTTGACCTCATTATGTGGGATATAGTCCACTGTTTTCGGCCATTTTCATGAAATTTATTATTTGACTATTTTGGCCTCATTTGTGGGATATTGTCCACAGTTTTCGGTGACTTTCGTTAGATTTTTTATTTCCGTCATTTTGTGGGCTATAGTACAATGTTTTCGATCACTTTCATGAGATTTCGTATTTTACTGTTGTGGCCTTATTTTGTGGGTTATATTGTCCACAGTTTCCTGTTGTTTTCGTGATATTTTGTAATTGACTGTTTTAGCCTCATGTGTGGGCTATAGTACATAATTTCCGAGCACTTTCGTGAGAATTTTTATTTCCATCATTTTGTGGGATCACTTTCATGAGATTTCGTATTTTACTATTTTGGCATCATTCTGCTGGTTGTAGTCCACAGTTTGCGGCCGTTGTCGTAAATTTTTTTATTTAATTGTTTTAGCCTTATTTGTTGGTTATAGTCCACAATTTTCGGATGTTTTCGCGAAATTCTGGGTGCACGGTTTTCGATCACTTTCATGAGATTTTGTATTTTACTGTTTTGGCCTCATTTTGAGGGTTATAGTCTACAGTTTCCGGCCGTTATTGTGAAATTTTGTATTTGACTGTTTTACCCACATTTGTAGGCTATTGGCAATAGTTTTCGGTCACTGTCGTGAAAATTTTTATTTTTCTCATTCTGTGGGCTATAGTACACTGTTTTCCATCACTTTCATGAGATTTCGTATTTACGGTTTTGGCCTCATTTTGTGGGTAATAGTCCACAGTTTCCATTCGTTTTCGTGAAATTTCTGTTTTTGACTGTTTTTGCCTCATTTGTGGGCTATAGTCCACTGTTTTCGGCCAATTTCGTGCGATTTTTAATTTTCCTCATTTTGTAGGGCTATAGTACACAGTTTTTCGATCACTTTCTTGAGATTTCGTAGTTTACTGTTTTGGCCTCATTTTGTGGGTTACAGTCCATTGTTTCCGGTCGTTTTTATGAAATTTTGTACTTGACTGTTTTAGCCTCATTTGTGGGCTATAGTCCACAGCTTACTGCAACTTTTCGTGATATTGTTTATTTCCCTCATTTTGTAGGCTATAGAACACTGTTTTCGATCACTTGCTTGAGAAGTCTTATTTTACTGTTTTGGCCTCATTTTTTGGGTTATAGTCTACCGTTTTCGGCCGTTTTTGTGAAATTTATTATTTGACTTTTTGGCCTCATTTGTGGGATATAGTCCACAGTTTTCGGTCACTTTTGTTAGTTTTCTTATTTCAGTCATTTGTAGGCTATAGTACACTGTTTTTGATCACTTTGACGAAATTTCGTACTTTACTATTTTTCGCCATATTTTGTGGGTTATATAGTCCACAGTTTTCCGTCGTTTTCGTGAAATTTTGTAATTGACTGTTTTACCCTCCTGTGTGGGCTATAGTACACTGGTTTCGATCACTTTAATGAGATTTCGTATTTTACTATTTTGACATCATTTTGTGGGTTGTAGTACGCAGTTTCCGGCCATTCTCGTAAAATTTTTTGTTTAATTGTTTTAGCCTCATTTGTAGGCCATTGTCCACAGTTTTCGTGCACTTTCGTGATATTTTTTATTTTCCTAATTTTGTGGGCGTAAAGTACACTGCTTTCGATCACTTTAATGAGATTTTGTATTTTACTGTTTTGGCCTTATTTTGTGGGTTATAGTCCACAATTTCAGACGTTTTCGCAAAATTCTGGGTGCACTGTTTTCGATCACTTTCATGACATTTCGTATTTTACTGTTTTGGCCTCATTTTGAGCGTTATTGTCCACAGTTTCCAGCCGTTTTCGTCAAATTTTTTTATTTGACTGTTTTACCCACATTTGTGGGCTATTGTCCATAGTTTTCGGCTACGGTCGTGAGAATTTTTATTTCCCTCATTATGTGGGCTATAGTACACTGTGTTCAATCACTTTCATGAGATTTCGTATTTACTATTTTGGTCTCAATTTGTGGGTAATAGTCTACAGTTTCCATTCGTTTTCGTGAAATTTTGTATTTGACTGTTTTAGCCTCATTTGTGGGCATCCACTGTTTTCGGCCAATTTCGTGAGATTTTTTACTTTCCTCATTTTGTGGGCTATAGTACACTGTTTTTTATCACTTTCCTGAGATTTCGTAGTTTACTCTTTCGGCCTCATTTTGTGGGTTACAGTCCATTGTTTCACTTTCTTGAGAATTCGCAGTTTACTATTTTGGCCTCATTTTGTGGGTTATAGTCCATTGTTTCCGGTCGTTTTCGTGAAATTTTGTACTTGACAGTTTTAGCCTCATTTGTGGGCTATTGTCCACATTTTACTGCCAATTTCGAGATATTTTATATTTCCCTCATTTTGCGGGATATAGTACACTGTTTTCGATAACTTGCATGATAAGTCATATTTTACTGTTTTTGGCCTCATTTTGTGGGTTATAGTCCACAGTTTCCGGCCGTTTTCGTGAAATTTTGTATTTGAATGTGTTAGCCTTATTTGTGGGCTATAGTTCATAGTTTTTGGGGCCCTTTCGTGAGAATTTTTATTTCCCTCATTTTGTGGGTTGTAGTACACTATTTTCGATCACTTTCATTAGAATTCATATTTTACTATTTTGGCCTTATTTTGTGAGTTGCAGTCCACAGTATCTGGCCGTTTTCGTTAAATTTTCTATTTGACTGTTTTACCCTCATTTGTGGGCTATTGTTCACAGTTTTCGGCCACTGTCGTGAGAATTTTTATTTCCCTCATTCTGTGGGCTATAATATACTGTTTTCAATCACTTTGATGAGATTTCGTATTTACTATTTTGGCATCATTTTGTGGGTTATATAGTCCACAGTTTTCGGCCACTTTCGTGTGAATTTTTATTTCCCTCATTCTGTGTACACTGTTTTCAATCACTTTCATGAGATTTCGTATTTTTCTGTTTTTGCCTCATTTTGTGGGTTGTAGTCCACAATTTTCTTTGGTTTTCGTGAAATTTTGTATTTGCCTATTTTAGCCTCAGTTGTGGGCTATAGTCCACAGTTTTTCGGCCGAATTCGCGAGATTTTTTTATTTTTCTCATTTTGTGGGCTGTAGTACACTATTTTCGATCACTTTCTTGAGATTTCTTTGTTTACTGTTTGAGCCTCATTTTGTGGGTTGTAGTCCATTGTTTCCGGTCATTTTCGTGAAATTTTGTACTTGACTGTTTTAGCCTCATTTGTGGGCTATAGTCCACAGTTTACTGCCACTTTTCGTGAGATTTTTTAATTTCCTCATTTTGTGGGCTATAGTACACTGTCTTCGATCCCTTTCATGAAATGTTGTATTTGACTGCTTTGGCCTCATTTTGTTGGTTCATAGTCCATAATTTTCGGCCGTTTTTGCGAAAATTTTGTATTTAACGGTTTAGCCTCATTTGTGGGGTATAGTCCACAGTTTTCGGCTTGTTTGGTGAGATTTTTTATTTCCCTCATTTTGTGGGCTTTAGTACACAATTTTCGATCACATTCATGTGATGTAGTATTCTACTGCTTTTGGTCTCATTTTCTGGGTTATAGTCCCCAGATTTTCGGCCGTTTTCGTGAAATTTATTATTTGACTATTTTGGCCGCGTTTGTGGGATATAGTCCACAGTTCTTGGCCACTTTCGTTAGATTTTTTTATTTCCGTCATTTTGTGAGTACGCTGTTTCCGATCACTTTCATGAGATTAGGTATTTTCTGTTTTGCCCTTATTTCGTGGGTTATAGACCACAGTTTCCCATCGTTTTCGTGAAATTTTGTAATTGACTATTTTAGCCTCATGTGTGGGCTACAGTTCATAGTTTTCGGGCACTTTCGTGAGAATTTTTCTTTCCCTCATTCTGTGGGCTGTAGTACACTATTTTCGATCAATTTCATGAGATTTCGTATTTTACAAGTTTGGCATCATTTTGTGTGTCGTAGTACATAGTTTCCGACCGTTCTCGTAAAATTTTGTATTTGATTGTTTTAGCCTCATTTGTGGGCTATTTTCCACTGTTTTCGGGTACTTTCATGAAATTTTTTATTTCCCTAATTTTGTGGGCCACACTGTTTTCGATCACTTTCATGAGATTTCGTATTTTACTGTTTTGGCCTTATTTTGTGGGTAATACTCCACAGTTTCCGGACGTTTTCGTGAAATTCTGGGTACACTATTTTCGATCACTTTCATGGGATTTCGTATTTTACTGTTTTGGCCTCATTTTGAGGATTATAGTTCATAGTTTCCGGCCGTTTTCGTGAAATTTTGTATTTGACAGTTTTACGCTCATTTGTGGGCTATTGTCCACAGTTTTCGGCCACTGTTGTGAGAATTTTTGTTTCCCTCATTCTGTAGACTATCGTACACTATTTTCAATCACTTTCATGAGATTTCGTATTTCCTGTTTTGGCCTCGTTTTGTGGGGAATAGTCCACAGTTTCGATTCGTTTTCGTGAAATTTTGTATTTGACTGTTTTAGCCTAATTTGTGGGCTATAGTCCACAGTTTTTGGCCAATTTCGTGAGATTTTTTATTTTCCTCATTTTTTGTGCTATAGTACACTGTTTTTGATCACTTTCTTGAGATTTCGTAGTTTACTGTTTTGACCTCATTTTGTGGGTTATAGTCCATTATTTCCGGTTGTTTTCGTGAAATTTTGTACTTCACCGTTTTAGCCTCATCCGTGGGCTATAGTCTACAGTTTACTGCCACTTTCGTGATATTTTTTATTTCCCTCATTTTGTGGGCAATAGTACACTGTTTTCGATCACTTTCAGGAGATGTCGTATTTTACTGTTTTGGCCACATTTTGTGGGTTATTGTCCACAGTTTTAGGCCGTTTTTGTAAAATTTATTATTTGACTATTTTGGCCTTATTTGTGGGATATAGTCTACAGCTTTCAGCCACTTTCGTTAGGTTTTTAATTTCCGTCATTTTGTGGGCTATAGTACACTGCTTTCGATCACTTTCATGAGATTTCGTATTATACTATTTTGGCCGTATTTTTTGGGTTACAGTCCAAAGTTTCCGGAGGTTTTCGTGAAATTTTGTATTTGACTGTTTTAGTCTTATTTGTAGGACTATAGTACACAATTTTTCGGCCACTTTCATGTGATTTTTTAGTTCCCTCATTTTGTAGGCTATAGTACACTTTTTTCGATCACTTTAATGAGATTTTGTATTTTACTATTTTGGCCTTTGTTTGTCGGTTATAGACCACTATTTCCAGTCGTTTTTGTTAAATTTTGTAATTGACTGTTTTAGCTTCACTTGTGGGCAATAGTACATAGTTTACTGCCGCTTTCGTGAGATTTTTTATTTCCCTCATTTTGTGGGCTATAGTACATTATTTTCGATCACTTTCATGAAATTTCGTATTTTACTATTTTAGCCTCATTTTGTGGGTTATAGTCCACAGTTTCCGGCCGTTTTTGTTAAATTTTGTATTTGATTGTTTGAGCCTCATTTGTGGGCCGTAGTCCACAGTTTTCGGGCACATTCGTGAGAATTTTTATTTCCCTCATTACTGTGGGTTATAGTCCACAGTTTCCAGCCGTTTTTGTTAAATTTTGTATTTGATTGTTTGAGCCTCATTTGTGGGCTGTAGTCCACAGTTTTCGGGCACATTCGTGAGAATTTTTATTTCCCTCATTACGTGGGTTGTAGTACACAATTTTCGATCACTTTCATTAGATTTCGTATTTCACTGTTTTGGCCTCATTTTGTGGGTTATATAGTCCACAGTTTCCGGCCGTTTTTGTGAAATTTTGTATTTGACTATTTTACCCTCAATTATGGGCTATTGTCCCCGGTTTTCGGCTACTGTCTTGAGAATTTTTATTTCCCTCATTTTGTGGGCTATTGTAGTACACTGTTTTCAATCACCTTCATGAGATTTCGTATTTACTATTTTGGCATCATTTTGTGGGTTATAGTCCATAATTTTCAGCCAGTTTCGTGAGAATTTTTATTTCCCTCATTCTGTGTACACTGTTTTTGATCACTTTCATGAGATTTCGTATTTTACTGCTGTGGCCTCATTTTGTCGGTTGTAGTCCACAGTTTCCATTCATTTTCCAGAAATTTTGTATTTGACTGTTTTATCCTAATTTGTGGGCTATAGTCAACAGTTTTCGGCCAAATTCGTGAGATTTTTGATTTTTCTCATTTTGTGGGCTACACTACACAGTTTTCGATCACTTTCTTGAGATATCGCAGTTTACTGTTTGAGCCTCATTTTGTGGGTTATAGTCCTCAGTTTTCGGACATTTTCGTGAAATTTTGTATTTGTTTTAGCCTCAATTGTGGGCTATAGTCCACCGTTTTCGGCCACTTTCGTGAGATTTTTTATTTTCATTATTTTGTGGGCTATAGTACACTGTTTTTGATTACTTTCATGAGATTATGTATTTTACTGTTTTGGCCTTATTTTGTGGGTTGTAGACCACAGTTTCCCGTCATTTTCGTGAAATTTTGTAAATGACTATTTCAGCCTCATGTGAGGGCTATAGTTCATAGTTTTCGGCCACTTTCGTGAGATTTTTTATTTTCATCATTTTGTGGGCTATAGTACACTGTTTTTGATTACTTTCATGAGATTATGTATTTTACTGTTTTGGCCTTATTTTGTGGGTTGTAGACCACAGTTTCCCGTCATTTTCGTGAAATTTTGTAGATGACTATTTCAGCCTCATGTGAGGGCTATAGTTCATAGTTTTCGGCCACTTTCGTGAGATTTTTTATTTTCATCATTTTGTGGGCTATAGTACACTGTTTTCGATTACTTTCATGAGATTATGTATTTTACTGTTTTGGCCTTATTTTGTGGGTTGTAGACCACAGTTTCTCGTCGTTTTCGTGAAATTTTGTAAATGACTATTTCAGCCTCATGTGAGGGCTATAGTTCATAGTTTTCGGGGCACTTTCGTGAGAATTTTTATTTCTCTCATTCTTTGGGCTATAGTACACTGTTTTCGATCACTTTCATGAGATTTCGTATTTTACTATTTTGGCTTCATTTTGTGGGTTGTAGTCCACAATTTCCGGCCGTTCTCGTAAAATTTTCTATTTGATTGTTTTAGCCTCATTTGTGGTATCTAGTCCACTTTTTTCGGGCACTTTCGTGATACTTTTTTTCCCCCTAATTTTGTAGGGCTATAGTACACTATTTTCGATCACTTTTATGAGATTTCGTATTTTACTGTTTTGGCATTATTTTGTCGGTTATACTCCATAGTTTCTGGACGTTTTCGTGAAATTCTGGGTACACTGTTTTCGATCACTGTCATGAGATTTTCGTATTTTACTGTTTTGGCCTCATTTTGAGGATTACAGTCCACTATTTCCGGCCGTTTCCTGTGAAATTTTGTGTTTGGACTGTTTTACCCACAGTTCGGCCGTATTCGCGAAATTTTGTAATTGACTGTTTTAGCATCATTTGTGGGGTATAGTCCACAGTTTTCGGCTACTTTCGTGAGATTTTTTATTTTCCCTCATTTTGTGGGGTACAGTACACTGTTTTTGATCACTTTCATGAGTTTTCGTATATTACTAATTTAGCCTCATTTTGTGGGTTATAGTCCACAGTTTCCGGACATTTTCGTGAAATTTGTATATGATTGTTTTAGCCTTATTTGTGGGCTATAAGTCCACAATTTTCGGGCACTTTCGTGATATTTTCTTTTTCTCTAATTTTGCGGGCAATTGTACACAGTTTTCAAAGACTTTCATGAGATTTCGTATTTACTGTTTTGGCATCGTTTTGTGGGTTATAGTCCTCGGTTTTCGGCCATTTTCGTGAGAATTTTTATTTCTCTCATTCTGTGTACACTGTTTTCGATCACTTTCGTGAGGTTTCGTATTTTACTGTTTTGGTCTCATTTTGTGGGTTGTAGTCCACAATTTTCATTCGTTTTCGTGAAACTTTGTATTTGACTATTTTAGCCTCAGTTGTGGGTTATATAGTCCATAGTTTTCTTCCAATTTGCTGAGATTTTTCTCATTTTGTGGGCTATAGTACACTGTTTTCGATCACTTTCTTGAGATTTCGTAGTTTACTGTTTGAGCCTCATTTTGTGGGTTATAGTCCATTGTTTCCGGTCGTTTTCGTAAAATTTTGTATTTGATTGTTTTAGCCTCTATTGTGGGCTATAGTGCACAGTTTTCGGCTATTTTGGTGAGATTTTTTATTTCCCCCATTTTGTGGGCTGTTGTACATTGTTTTCAATCTCTTCCATGAGATTTCGTATTTTACTGTTTTGGCCTCATTTTGTGGGTTATAGTCCACAGTTTTCGGCCGTTTTCGTGAAATTTATTATTTGACTATTTTGGCCTCGTTTGTGGGATATAGTCCACAGTTTTCGGCCACTTTCGTTAGATTTTTTATTTCCGTCATTTTGTGGGCTATAGTACACTGTTTTGGATCACTTTCTTAAGATTTGGTTTTTTACTGTTTCGGCTTTATTTTGTAGGTTATAGTCCACAGTTTTCGGACGTTTTTGTGAAATTTTGTATTTGACTGTTTTAGCCAAAGCTGACCAGTATAAAACCCATGTGTCGATCCACTGGCTTCGTCGTACCCTGCCTACTCAATTGTGGGCTATAGTCCACCGTTTTCGGCCACTTTCGTGAGATTTTTTGTTTCCTTCATTTTGTGGGCTATTGTAGACTGTTTTCGATTACTTTAATGAGATTATGTATTTTGCTGTTTTGGCCTTATTTTGTGGGTTGTAGACCACAGTTTCCCGTCGTTTTCGTGAAATTTTGTAATTGACTGTTTTATCCTCATGTGAGGGTTATAGTTCATAGTTTTCGGAGACTTTCGTGAGAATTTTTATTTCCCTCATTCTTTGGGCTATAGTACTCTGTTTTCGATCACTTTCACGAGATTTCGTATTTTATTATTTTTGCCTCATTTTGTGGGTTGTAGTCCACAGTTTCCGGTCGTTCTCGTAAAATTTTCTATTTGATTGTTTTAGCCTCATTTGTGGGCTATAGTCCACTTTTTGGGGCACTTTCATGATATTTTTTATTTCCCTAATTTTGTAGGCTGTACACTGTTTTTGATCACTTTCATGAGATTTCGTATTTTACTGTTTTGGCCTTATTTTGTGGATTATACTCCATAGTTTCCGGACGTTTTAGTGAAATTCTGGATACACTGTTTTCGATCACTTTCCTGAGATTTCCTATTTTACTCTTTTGGCCTCATTTTGAGGGTTATAGTCCACAGTTTGCGGCTGTTTTCGTGAAATTTTGTATTTGACTTTTACCCACATTTGGGGGCTATTGTCCACAGTTTTCGGCCACTGTCGTGAGAATTTTTATTTCCCTCATTCTATGGGCTATAGTACACTATTTTCAATCACTTTCCTGAGATTTCGTATTTACTGTTTTGGCCTCATTTTTGTGGGTAATATAGTCCACAGTTTCCATTCGTTTTCGTGAAATTTTGTATTTGACTGTTTTTGCCTCATTTGTGGGCTATATAGTTCACAGTTTTCGGCCAATTTTGTGAGATTTTTTATTTTCCTCATTTTGTGGGCTATAATACACTGTTTTCGATCACTTTCTTTAGATTTCGTAGTTTACTCTTTTGGCCTCATTTTGTGTGTTATAGTCGTTAGTTTCCCGTCATTTTCGTGAAATTTTGGAATTTACTGTTTTAGCCTCATGTGTGGGCTATATAGTTCATAGTTTCCGGGCTTTTTTGTGAGAATTTTAATTTCCCTCATTCTGTGGGCTATAATACACTGTTTTCGATCACTTTCATGAGATTTCGCATTTTTCAATTTTGGCCTCATTTTGGGGATTGTAGTCCACAGTTTTCGGCCGTTCTCATGAACTCTTGTATTTGATTGTTTTTGCCTCATCTGTGGGCTATAGTCCACATTTTTCTGGCACTTTCGTGATATTTTTTATTCACCCAATTTTGTGGGCTGTAGTATACTGTTTCGATCACTTTAATGAGATTTCTTTTTTACTGTTTTGGCCTTATTTTGTGGGTTATAGTCCACAGTTTCTGGACGTTTTCGTAAAATTCTGGGTACACTGTTTTCGATCACTTTCATGAGATTTTGTATTTTACTGTTTTGGCCTCATTTTGAGGGTTATAGTCCACAATTTCCGGCCGTTTTCGTGAAATTTTGTATTTGACTATTTTACCCTCATTTGTGGGCTATTGTCCAGAGTTTTCAGCCACTGTCGTTAGAATTTTTATTTCCCTAATTCTGTGGGCTATAGTACAATGTTTTAAATCACTTTCATGAGATTTCGTATTTAATGTTTTGGCCTCATTTTGTGGGTAATAGTCCACAGTTTCCATTGGTTTTCGTGAAATTTTGTATTTGACTGTGTTAGCCTCATTTGTGGGCTATAGTCCATAGTTTTCGGGCCCTTTCGTGAGAATTTTTATTTCTTTCGGGCCTCATTTTGTGGGTTGTAGTACACTATTTTCGATCACTTTCAATAGAATTCGTATTTTACTGTTTTGGCCTCATTTTGTGGGTTACAGACCACAGTTTCCAGGCCGTTTTCGGGAAATTTTGTATTTGACTGCTTTACCCTCATTTGTGGACTATTGTCCACAATTTTTGGCCACTGTCATGAGAATTTTTATTTCCCTCATTCTGTGGGCCATAATACACTGTTTCAATCACTTTCATGAGATTTCGTGTTTACTGTTTCCGCATCATTTTATGGGTTATAATGCACAGTTCCCGGCCACTTTCGTGAGAATTTTTATTTTCCTCATTCTGTGTACACTGTTTTCGATCACTTTCATATGATTTTGTATTTTACTGTTTTGGCCTCTTTTTGTGGGGTTTAGTCCACAATTTCCATTTGTTTTCGTAAAATTTTGTATTTGACTGTTTTAGCCTCAGTTGTGGGCTGTAGTCCACAGTTTTCGGCCAATTTCGTGAGATTTTTATTTTTCTCATTTTGTGGGCTATTGTACACTGTTTTCGATCACTTTCTTGAGATTTCG